>ML826595.1:5711-23656 GCA_009831015.1 Picea engelmannii
CTTATTTGGTGTAGAAGTTCCCTTTTTGGGTGGCATGTTGGCCGAGTATCACTTTTGAACCTTGATTTTGAGGTGGTTCTGCTAGACAATATTTCTTCTATTGTATCTCCCAAGTTTCAGCCCTTCTGGGTATAAAAATTTCCTTTATGTATTTCTCTGATATGTCTTCTCTGTAATGCCACAGGTCTGATCAAAATTGGATGTTCCAAGTGGAATTTATGGTAACTTCCCCACAACTTTCTTATTTTTGGCCTTTCCAGGAGATCTCACTTGTATAGTATGCCCCACACAAAATAATTGATATAAAATTCTGAAACTCGCACCCAAAATACTACAGACTGTCCACGATCCAATGCCACCAGTCCCATGCAATTTGAATACTCTAGGAAGAAGTTATGATTGTTTTATCTGGAACACCTTCTTGATACTAGTCAATAGGACTAGTCAAATACCCTATCTTACACAGGGTGTATCTACAAATTTAAGATAAAAAAAAATCTGAAATTTTAACCACAGCTACAATTCTAATTTCTGTAAATTACCTCCATAGTTCAGGGTCTGAAACGTTACATAAATTTTTTTATAGCGAAAATGCCACAATGACTCATTTCAGGATGATTCCAGAACCCGATCTTGTACAAGCTGTATCTCGGAAAGTATAAGGCCTCAGGAGATGAATTTTTAACCCAAGGTACCTTGATCTATCTTGTAAATACCCTCCAAGCCACTCCTTCTGAAACATTGTAGAAAAACATTTATAGCGAAAATTCCACGGTGTCTCAGATGTAGCAGCGAAACCCCAAGACCTTGAGCTCTGATACCATATGTTAAGAACCAAACATCAATATAGCATAGAAAAACCTCAAGAAAAGTACTCAACGCCTTGAAAAATAGAAAATATCAGATAATAAGCCTCTTTGAGGGGGCAACCTCCTCTTACCCCACTTAAATGTTCAAGTACAAGATGATTCAAAATGAAAATGTCTCCTTGGTATATATAGGAGACTAGGAGGTTTTAATGGCCTAAAGCCGACATAAATAAAATAAAATTACTAATCTAAATCAAAATTAATGGCCTAAAGCCGACATAAATAAAATAACATTACTAATCTAATATGCCCCAATTAAGTGGTAATGAGCCAATATTAGGGCTTAACATTTGAAGTTTTGGAAAAAACTAAGTTTTCGGTGGTTTATGCGAATAGGACGACTATTCATTAACCATTGAAAGTAGAGCTTTCGGTAGTTAATACACCCATAATTCCTTTGTGTTAACCACCGAAACCTGTAACTGGACAGAGAAAGCTAAATTTTGCACAGATCGAGGTTTTACTAATCCAAATCATTTGAAAACACTTGTAATGGATAGATGTTGAATTATATATTCAGATTCAAGATCCATTTTTTGTGCATAAGGATTAGAAAAGGTAGCCAAGTTGGTTATGGCACCTATTTTGGTGGAAACAAATTAGGATTTTTTGCACATCTCAGCAAATTCGAATTTTATCTCTTGGAAGAGTCATCAATCAGCCTTGGAAGGCTATTCTGCACTGCATAAGGCCTCTACAAGATTTGAAGACCATGACATGTAGGATTGACCTCATTTTGAAGATCATTCCTTATCTTTTGCAAGTTAGTTTTGACTTTCTATTTTAGGCATATCTGATCCATTAATTCGGGATCTAGATACTGTGTTGTAAAGGCTATAAAGCTGAAAACAGAAGATGAACACAGGGTTCAATTTTGAGTTCTATATTCTACTGTTTTGTATGAAAGATATTTTCTTTAATATATCAGCCTGCAAGCTTCTTTCATTTGTTATTGTCAGACCCTCTTTCATCTTTGTCTATGCATATGAGTGGAATTCATTCTTTTGTCTCTGTTTAATGATCCTATGGTAACTGTCATCTTACTTTTGGTTTTTAAGAAAGAATCATAAGCATCTTTGGCTAGTTTGTTGACCCATCATATATATGGTTTATGTATGTTTTGGTTAACCAATTGGTTTTCTTATCCATTTGTTACACAAATCTATCTGATAAATAGCTCTTGAAGGCCTTGTATTGCATGAATATAGTTAGACTGTCTTGAAAATACAATCCAGAGGTTAAGATATTCATATTGATCCAAAACCACACCTATTATTGAGAAAATAGTTTCCAAAAAGATTAAGTTACCAGGCATCTCTGACTTATTGTTTATGGATAAATTCGTGAGTGCGGACACAGACCAATCTCCCCAGATCCACCCGGATCTGGAACAAACCGTAACAGAATACTACTCTTTCCCTAGATCTAACTATTGAACGAACTAAGAGAAATGGATAGTGTTCATACCTTATAAACGCTCTCCTTTAATCTCTGTTGTTCCTCGCTCTGCTCCAATGCTCTTGTGTCATCCAATCACAACAACACAAACCAATCACAGCAAGGGCATTAATATATTCAATACCTAGTCTATACATGTGATCAAGGAATCATGTAATAAGATGACATCATCATTATGGGAAGGGGACATATTCATGTATTGCATTAACTGAAAGAGAAATATACAACCTGAGCCTTGATGTCGTAGATCTCCTTTCGATGGCTCCTAGCTCTGACACACACACTTGCTCATGTATGAAGAAGTTCAACCACAAATGATTACTTGTTGTCTCTGTCTGCTGCAGCATCAATTCTCCATACAATAATGCACCAATTCTCCAATAGATTTCTCTAGCTTGCCAACTTCTTAACCTTTTCCATAAGCAATATCCTCGATACATAAGAGAAGATTGATTAGTTACTTGGATAGGGAATGATCCCAAGATATCTGGAAAGTCAGTATTTTGCCAACCATTCGAACTCCAACTCATCCTTCTAGAAGATTCCTTCTAGAAGGATCGAGAACTTATTCATTTTCTCCTTTGGAAACATGTCCGCACCCTGACCATTAACACAGTGCGGAAAGTCCGCAGTCAAGCTGAATGCAGCATGCGGAAATTAAGGATTTCCGTAGGAGAGTATATATGCAGCTTGCGAACTATTTTCAAAATATGATTTTGAGAAAATGACAAGTGAAACCTTCTTCAGGAAAATGTTCTTAATGAAAAGTTTGATCTTCCATCATCATGACATAATCATGTTATCATCTCGATAACCAAAAATGTGGATAACACTTACAGCCTAGGAGAGTTTCCTGGAGTGATAACACGTGGCATGCTAGGCTTTATGTAGACCATTGAATGTGCCCGTGGCATGGGAAGAACTGGGTCGCATTATTCTACCTCCACCCTTTCTGTGGCCTATGTGGTCAGTGGCTCTGTGCCTCTACTGGTGCTCATGATCTAGGCTTCCCTGAATCTCTTAAGGAGTTGTCCCATTTCTGTTAGTTCCTTCTACAGTTCATCCCAATGGTGTGCGGCATGATCAAAATCTTCTGTGAGGAAATCTTGGACCATCCTAGAAAGTATATCTCCATCATCCTCTGTGATTGTGTAGTTTGATTATGTTCATCGTGCCTTCATTTTCTTGTGTGCACCTGTGTCTTGTACCGTTGGTCTCTTAGCCCCCCCTGGTTCCTATGTGATGGGGTTTGGTGTGGTTTCCCATGTTTCCTCAGTGAGTTTCTTCTGTCCCTTGGTCAGTTGGGTGGTTTATGTTCCTCCCTTCTGGGTTTCTGGTTGCTCTGAGTCGTCGTCTACCTGAGTTGACTTAGGTTGTCCCGTTCTTCATCTCTTGGGTACTGGGATTTGTGGAGGTTGTGTCTCCGCCTGCGCAGCCCCTCCTTCTGTTGTTTGTGTCGATACTCCTATGGGTATAGTTGGGATCCTCCATTCATCATGCCATTCACTTATGATCATGTCGATATCCCCCTCGGTGACACAATAGTGCATCTATAGCCATTATTTATCCGGTTCTTGCCTTGGTTGTATCCACATGGCTTGTCGCCTAGCCCAGAAATTGGCGATGTCCCCATATCTTACGACAGCCTTTGGTGTTATTCTCCATGCTTGGTCGATGGATTCCTATATCTCCCATAGGTATGCTTCAAATAAAAATTTGTTCTCCTTCTTCTGCTTGGCTAGTGGTCCATCTCTCAGGACACGATATCTTGCTCCCCCTGGCTGTGGTGTGGTAGCAAAGATGACGTATTTTCGTTCTCGCTATCCCATGAAAGCTATGAGAGTGATCAGCCATGAGTAATGAAATTCCATACCTGCGTCCTACACGTCTTTGCAGTCTATCTAGAACAAGTTTGATAGGTATGGCACCCAACACATGAAGGTGCCTTCTGCACACTAAGATGCCATAGCAATGACTCCTGTCGGTACTTCGTCTTTGTGGCATTTTCATAACAGTTTGCAGGCTAGGATCTTTGTGCCCAATTGTATTGCGACATCATTGATCTATTTAATTATAATGCCTCTTATTCCTTTGTCAGTGCTGTATTTATTTTTCATTTCTTCTGCCAATTCTTTTTCCTTGGCCTTATCATCCAGGATCAATGCGAGATCCATACCCCCAATGGGTAGACCTGTTATCTGTGTGATGAGTTCGACCATTATGTGGACAGGTTTGTCCAGCAATATATCCCCTCCATGAATAACTGCTAATATTTTCTTGATGCATGCCATCGCATATTGGCTTCTACCAAAGTGTGGTATCTTCAGCAACCCTAGAATTCTTGTTCTTTCCAGTCCAGTGGCCCGCTGGTGTGGTTGAGTGATAGATTCTCTAAGTTGGTTCATGACTATTTTCTGCATAAAAAACTGCGATGCAAGCCCTGGGTATTTAGTGTCATCTTCTACGTCATGGTCGGAATACTTGAGCTTCCCAACGTGACCTAATAGTTGTGGGTCCACCTGTACTCCCTCTGGTATGCGAGGTAGCACAATCTCTGCAGGCAGTTTCTTTCGAGGTGAACTTGGTATCTCAATTCGGTCCTCCTGCCACGATGGTCGGTTTGAGGTTCCAACAAATTCAGGTTTCTCCTTCACCATCCATTTTTCCAGAGTCATGGCCATTTCCCCTGTCGTCTCGGTCGAGAATGAATATGGGATGGGTCATTGTGGGGCGTCTAGTTGCACTATTGCATTCGGGTTCTGTGTGCTTCTCATGGCTCCTGCGACTACTTCGGCATTCTTTTATGGTATTTCCTGGTGGGTTTCTTCTTATTTGTGTTGGGACTCATGTGGAGCTGCTGATGTATCCTATTCCATGACCTCTGTTTGTGTTTTTGGGGCCTCCCCAAGTATGGGTGTAGGTTCTACTGGAATTTCCTCTGGCGACAGGATTTTGTCAATGTCGACAATTTCTAGGGGTTGTTGTTCGCTTTATTCTGGTGGTCCTTGCGACCTTGTTTGAGCCCTAGTTGATCTGGTTGTATGGCCTGGTTCCACAAGTTTCAGAGGTGCCATAATGGGGTCTGTCGAAAGATGGAGGGGTTTGAATGGCTTTGGTAAGCTCTGTGGTTTCAATATGTTCGTTCTTGCTACTAGTGTTCTTTTCCTATTCTTCGTCCGTGAATAGACTAACTGCTATTGTGCTCATGTGTTGTATGGGCTCACCATGAAGCTTGTTGAGGATGTTTTCCTCCCTTGTGTCATTAATGCACCATAATTGTAGGTTCAATGCATCTACAATGGTTTTGTACTTGCCATTATGCCTGCTCTGTCGTCTCCAGTTGGCACGTTTAATGTGGCATCCCCTTCATGCTTGGCTTGCTTTAATTTTGTTTTTTGTTGTCCTGTCAGCCTGCTTTTGCCAGTCTTTCCCACGTGTTTCCTTTTTCAATATGGTCATTATCTTTTCCCTTGTTGACTTCTTGTTTCATAGGCGTCTTAGAAATCGTATATAATTTATTTTTGTTTTTTTTTTAACTGCACGATGGGTGGTTGACTATCTTTGTATAGCCTCAGCCAACTCCCATTGACCATTCCTCTTAGTTCTTTGCCCGCTAGATCTCTTAAATGTATAGCTCCTCCGTTTATGATAGTTTTTACCTCGTATGGTCCTAGCCAGTGCATTCTCATCTTTCCTGGGTGATGTAATGCTTTACTATCTATTGGCAGCCAATTCACATTTTTCCACTGTCTTATAAGCTACCTACACCAGTGTTTTACAAACCTTAATTTTTCGTCGCAATTCTCAAATAAACGACACTTTTATTCTTGCGCTATTTACACACCTACCTTCATTTTTTGTTTTCACGACTGTAAGCGTGAAAACTTGGTCTTTCGAAGTCGCATTAAAATCTTTAATGAATTGTCGTTATCATTCTTGTCGATATGCTCATTGCGTTTACATTTTACTTATCATTATGAAGTTGGCAAGACCTTTTGATCTGTACTCATTTGACATTCTTTGATTTCGTTTTATGAATGATTGAATTTGTGATACATTGGGGATTGGATTTACATGTTATTTGATTAATTCACTTGGTACATTGGTATACATAAAAATGCATTGGCACATTGGTTAAACTCTTGGTATGAATCGTTTTATACATCGCATGTCACTTAGTCAAACCCTTGGTATTGGTTTTGATTTATTTGTTTGATTTTGAAACTATAACTTTTGATTGCACGAACAGTTTATCCACTTACCAAAGGTTTCGATTGATTCATTGAAATGGCATAGTTATAACACATATGCATTGTGATTTGAATAGTTGAAAGAACCGACGGTTGTACCATGGTAATGACTATTCTGCATGGACAGAAAATAGCTCCACCACCTTCGCACGATGTCATTAATGCCTTCCCTTATCCCTGTTTTACCTCTGCTAGCATAAGGTAATCCTTTGAGCGTTCTGCTCCTATGTGTGCTGCATTCAAACCCTGGTTCATTCACATCACTTACTGTGTGCTCTTCTCCATGGCACCGGTGGTGCGAATTGAGCCAAACGGTAGTCAAGCCTTGCTACTGTTCAACAATGCCCGGAAAGATTTACAAGATAATGGTTGTATCACCTTTGTACAGAAGTTTGAGGGTTTTAATCTATTTGTTGCACATTAGTTCGCCCTGACTTTTGATGGGTGTAGGGCCAAAATAGGTGACATTCATCTTGAAATCAATGAAGAGTTCATTAGCTCTGCCACGAGCCAGCGATGGTTTAAAAATTCTAAATTTGAGGAGGTTCCATGGCCACTATTATTCGTCTCGCAAAAGGTCACATCCTGTGACATAGGTATGTTGATTTCCATGCTTAAACCAAGGTGGCATGATCTGTTGATAATGGTTAAACAATTCGTGACCTGTGAAGGTCGATAAGGACTGGTTTTTCTTTATCACCTTCGACTGTTAATGAATTTCATGGGTTATCCATTGAACATGCCATTTTACTTCCAGTGTAGCCTTTATAAAATGGATAAAAGGTTTAAATGAGAAAAGGCTGATAGTAGCTTGTTCCACCATGGCCTAATCAGACTCATCGTTGTTCACCACTTAAATATTCTCGGTGATAGTTGGCAATCTTTTATCTCTCAAAATGGTTTTGCTGATACAGAGCCTATCCAAATTGACAAGTCTGTGGTTAGTGAAACTAAGTTCGATCCACCCGTGCCTTTCCATGTCCTACTGACCTCTCCTAAACCCTCGGTAGACCCTGATATTGACCTACCCGATGTTATAAATGAGAAGGTTGAGGCTGTTAAAAATCCTGTGAGAAAAAAGGTTAAAGGTAACCCTACTGTCGGCAGCAAAGGTAAAAAGAATGCTTGACTCATATCGATACTGGCTAGGAATAAACCTAAACCTAGTGTTGAGCAGAAGCCCATAGTCCTCAGTGAAGACTCAGACTCTGACATCGAACGCTTCCTAGCTAGTGAGCACCCTTACTCCAAAGGTCTGTGCTCCGAGCCACCCTATGACTTTGTTTCTAATTTACCCCCTTGTCTAAGGAGCAATCCTAGTTACCCAGGGATCAAGCTACCTAATGAAACCCTCAACGATTTAACCAAACCCTCACCTGCATTTTCGAAGCCCGTACAGTCGTCATGTGACCAATGTAATGTATGGTTGGAATGCTACTATACCGACGTCCCCTTATTACAGTTGAAAATCAAATCATTGGAAAATCAAGTTGCAGTGTTGACTAGTGAAAGGGACAAGCTTCGAGCTGATGATAAGAAGTAGAAAACCATTGGTTCCATCATGTTTAGGAATGTCGAATCGGCTACTGCCTTCGTAAATTCCAAAATGTCATGATCCAGTTGTCTACTCTTCATCTAGGTATGAATTTTGATATCATTTTCATTTTGTGAATTGCTAGGATTAATATAATGAATTGAGTTTGGTTTTCAAATAGCTCTGTCTATTGTTTGAAATGAATCTGTTATAGCCATATCAAAAATGGTTATGTTGTTCATCCTGTACATTATTTTCGTTTTGCTAAAATTAAATGAAGTTTTGATTTGGTTACACGATTTGGTCGTGCCTAGTTTAGCAATTGATTGGTTGTCACTGGGTTTGATTCGTTTGTCTGTTGGTGTGAGTTAATGTAATCAATGGTGTGTGCTTTCGCTTGGATTTTGTTTGTATCTAACCTGTACAGGAGATTTTTATGCTAAAATTAGAGCACGACCATGTTTTGATTTGGTATGATTTCGTTGTGGTTGGATTATATCGGCTCTGGTTTTATGGTGTGATTTTGGAATGATTTCATGAGTTTGATTGCTATGATCTTTTAATTTGTTATGTGATGTAATATTCTAAATCAGGAATACAACTCTATTCGACTCTGATTTGAAAAGAACGACTCTGTTTTGTATGGAAACGATATTCTCATTTAGCCTGTGCAAAAGATATCTTCGTCGAAATCATGGAACTGTTTTGATTCACAACGACTATGTCAAACTCAAACCATTCGATTCGCTCTTGATTTGATTGGGTTGTTGCATATTTTGAGTTAGCATGATTGTTTTCATGAGTTGGATTCGTATCAAAAATAGAATTGATCCTGCTCTGTTGATTTTAATTTTCAAAACAAGTTTGTTAACTCAGATCGACTTATGTTATCTCTGTCGAATTCGTATGATGAAATTCGGTTAATAGTTTGTTTTGAAATGAATTCTAATAATAATTTCATTGAAAGTCAATCGATTTTGTCTGCCCCAATTAGAAATAATAAACAATTGGGCGAATCCCACAGACCCTGTTATCAACCTATTCAATCCATTATGATTTCGTTTACATACTAGTTTTTATTTGAATCGCTAATAACATGGATCGTTTGTTGTGTTTAATATATTGATCAATTTGAGAAAATGATCATGTTAATTTGGTTTGGATTCGAAGTGATTTTGTGGATAGCTGAAGCAACTATTTGTGATTTCAATTGGTTATGAATCAATTTCATTACTGTCGGTTATCCAATATGATTCCGTTTACCCGATTTTGTGACAACAAACGAAACGGAGTATATGCATCTCTGTAGTCGATTGATTGATCTTAGTCTTGTTTTGATTCATTTGTCTTTCAAATAGCAATTAGATACTTGTTAATAGTTGAATTTAATTCTTTAAAGATTTGAATTGATTTTAATGTTGATCCTATGTCTGATTTAGACCAGCTACAAAATCGCAAGATTCTGTAGCTAGTCTTTAGAATTAGATTTTTATCAATTCTATCAACAAAATATCCTCCTAACTTGTCCATTTTTTACCTTTTTCAGGTACATCCAAATTGCATTGGGCATGCTGTGGCAGTCTAGGAGATATTTGTGTGATACAGTTTTATTTTAGGTTCCTAGTTTAGTCAGACTTCAGATATTTTCCCATATTTATGTAAACAGTTTTGATAACTTCCACAGGGATGTTTTACCCTGTGGGAGGTCTTTAAATATTTATTATTTTTTGTAATAAGGAGCATCCTCATTTGTGGGAGAACCAGGCTATGGATTTCTAATACAAACTGAGACAAGAGTTGATGTCTTTCTACATCTTTCGCTTTCAATATATCAAACTTTTGTTTCAAGTTTATGCATGTCAGTTTGCAGTTGATTATAAACTACTTTAGCTATCATAATCTATTGTAGGATGATATGATTTGATTAATGTGTTATCCATATCTGATCTCTTTCATTATTTAAAAGTACAACAATTACTTGGTATCAGTTAATGAATCACATATTTCTCTTCTTCGTTAATTGAATCATTTCATATAGATCTTTGCATACAGTTTTATCTAATTGTGAAGATTTATAAAACATAAAATTGTTGTAATTTTTATGTATTGTTTATCCTATAATCATATTTGAATAGCACTGCAGCTTATTGTTTACGAAAATCTCATGGATAATTCGGTGTGGGTTTCCTCCCTCCGATCAACTAAGACAATCATTTCACATAGGACAAACCTAGAGCGTTTCTTCAGGTCAGTTTGTTTTTTAGTATTTAATAGTTTATTTTTTAGTATAGTTTAAGTAGTTTAGTTAGATTTATGTGTAGTTTAGATTTGTAGTTAGAATTAGTATGTTAGTTGTTTAGATAGTTTCCAGTTTATTTATTTTTCATAAAATCATAAAAAGCAAAAAAAACAATAGCTCTCGTTGTCTTAGGACAGAATATTAATGAGTTTTTCAGGTTTTCATTCAAATCTGTAAATTGTTAATATTGTACATTTTGTGAATAAGATTTATTTCTATTACTAGTTAGATATTTAATTTCTTAGAGTTAGTATAGTATTAGATAGTATATTGTGTATATAGAATAGTTAGATTAGTTTAGTTTGTTTTAATAGTTATTTTTAGTTAGATTAGTTAATTTAGAGTAGTTTTCTTTTTGTTTCTTTAGGACTTAGATCGGCTAATGGAGCCGCTATACCCGTCAGGGTGGTTCATCCCAAACATCTTGGGTTATTAGACAACCTCGGACCGGTTCCACTCTGCCAGTTGACGGATGGTCAATTTCGCTCGCCAACAAATGACGCTAGAAGGAGGGCCTAAAATTAATTAATGGCACGAGGCGGTCGCAAGACTCCTCCACCACATAATTGCTCACCTATAGTGACTAGAATCCATTTGAATGATAATATTCCCCTTCAAACAAAAACCACATCAACCAACTATCCATGGATCACAGTTGAGCCAGCAACCCCTAATCCTACAGGTGGTGATATACAAGAGATTGTTTTTCAATCTCTTATAAGAACTCATAGTGCCTTAGCCTATTTGAGGCAACCAAATCGTTCGTTGGAACAACCTTTGGATTTCTTTGATATCAGAGAACAATTAGGAGGCAATAATCTCACTGTGAATCCTTCAGATCCAACCCTAAATCCTGTTGCAGGAGGATCTGGGATACCTCCTTCACCACCTCCATCATCTCCTTCCTCTTCTGGAGGAGATTCCTCTGACGAAGGCAGTTCCCCTTCTCAGCCTTCCACACCCATTACACCAATGGAAAATCAGAACAACCCTGCTAGACCTTGGCTTTTTCAAGATGCCATAGTTGTACCTGGAGCTCAACATCCCTTACCTAAACATCCGGAGAAATGGCTTCCTAAGTTTGACCCTGACTCAAAACAGATCGCTAAATATCACATTAAAAAATTTATGTTAGCCATAAGACTCCGCAATATCGAGAATGAAGACGTTGTTGGTAGGTTGTTCCCCTATACTTTTGAGGGCAAAGTATAGGTTGTTCCCCTATACTTTGCCCAACAACCCCATACCATCGTGTCTTGGGAAAAGTTTGAGTCATGCTTTTTGGAAACGTTCGGAGACGGTAAGCCTCCAGAAATCCTAGTCATGGACCTTTCTATCTTAAGAATGAACCCAAAAGAAAAAGTTAAAGACTTTAATCAAAGATTATTAACACTTAAAAACCGAATCCCTATGGATTCCATGCCCGCCAAGAATCTTATAATAGCATACTACACTAAAGCTTTGCATCAAAGTATAGCTATTTGGGTTAAACGATCTAAGAAAGCCACATTGTTAGAAGCCTTCGAGGAGGCCAGCCAAATTGAAAAGGACATACTTAGTCTTAAAGACTCTACTAGCAATGAAACAGAGACTAGTTCTTCTTCCAAAAATAAGATCGAAATCCTCCCCATACCCACTCAAAGTAAAACACAACCTGAAAGCTCGGATTTAGAAAACTTAACTAAAGTTGTACAAAAACTGTCAAATCAAGTTATAGACTTAAAAAGGACAAACGAAGAAGCTTCCTCAAGCAAAGGACCTTACAAGCCCCCATTTCAGAATCCTTTTCCCACCAACTGACCTAATCCAACCACCGAAGGCCTTAATCTAGAAAGTCTGCAATGCGCCCTTCAAACAATTCTAGAAGCCCAAGATAACTTGATGCCTCCTAAGATTCCTGGGGAGGTAGTTGAACAAGAGATAGTTCAAGAAGAGGATTCTTCTCCAAACATTTTTGGACACTTCTCGGATAGCATCTTTCAAGCTAACTTCAAGACAATACATCCCTATAATACCAAGGGCAAGACAACAAACAAACCTTCTACCGAAAACACTACAACTTCACCTCCAAAGCAATCTAAATCAATTGAGGCTAAACAGAGTAATGTGAACCCCAACTTAGATTATGATGTAGTTGAATATCTAAAAAAGTTGAGAGCTAACATTTCTGTTTATGAGTTATTGAAATTTCCATTTCTGCTACAAAAAATGCTACAGAATATCTCAGAGAATGGAAAAAATGGTAATTCAAGCGGTAACAAGGTTGTGCAGAACAAAGTCCCCTAGAAGACTTCCACTCAGAAGAATCTTGATCCTCAAGATAAAGGAAGCCTTCCTGTAAGTAATGTAAATAATGTAAATAATGTAGCTTTAGAAACTACGAGTAAAAATCCACAAGCTACCACTCTTAGTACTCGCAAAAATGTACCTCCTTTTTTGTTAACTTTCGAAATCTTTAATAGAAACATGCACAATTGTATGGTAGACTCAGGAGTTTCATCCAATGTGATGCCATGGTCTGTATGCCAAAAGATTAACGTTGAAGTTGAACCCTCCACTTTAAAAATCATACAACTTGATCGGACCAATGTTAAAGTTATTGGAGAACTAAAGAATGTGCTTATTAGATTATCGTCTAACCCCAAGGTTCATCAAGTCATTGATATAATTGTTGCGGATATTCCAAAAGTGTATGGTCTATTTTTAAGCAGGGACTGGTCGGAGAAGCTACATGGTTATTTCGCGACAGATTGGTCTCACCTATGGCTTCCAGACAATGGCAAGCCTAACAAGATCAAGGTAAATCGTGAACATTATCTTAAGTTCACAGTCACAGATTTGAACGATCCCAACGAACCATTTACACCTTCTGTTGATTCACCCGAAGCATAAGGGATGGACACCTTTTTCGGCAATTTCATGGCCGAGGCTTCAGCTATCACCAATCCAGAACAACAGTCCGAGATTGTAGCATATATGCAGCTAACAGCTTCCACGCAATGGTCTCATGTACCCGATGGAAATCAAATTTGGTCTCTGTATTTTTACGGGTCAAAGTCCAAAGAAGGAGCTGGTGCAGGTTGCGTTATTATCGATCTGGTAGGTAACAAAACATTGATTGCATGTAGGTTATAATTTGAATGTACTAATAACACTACAGAGTATGAGGCTTTATTGCAAGTTCTCAGAAAAGCTTTAGATATGAACATTCAAAATTTGACCGTCTTTGGCGACTCTGAAATAGTGGTTAGACAGGTAAGAAATTCTATCCACTGTCTATCTCCACATCTTAAAAGTTACCAATCTAAGATATGGAATTTAATGAATAAATTTTCTACTTTCAATATAAATTCTATTCCTAGATTGAATAACTCTGAAGAAGATTTACTAGCTAATGTAGATACTAAACTCTTTCCTGCAGAAGGCTTGTCTCCAGATGCATCCTCCGTCGAGTTGTTGTTCTGGCCATCCGTTCCCGACAACATCATGAACTAGAGAGTCTTTGACGATGATCAACATATTATTAACTTTCTCCACATGGAAGAAACCTTTCAAGGCGTGGTGATAAACGAACACATGCACGACGACAATTTATGCGATTTCATGGTAATACCAGATCCGAGAACTCTTGAATCTTCATTGGACATGGTAAAATCGATCCCTAAATCTGTAGTTAGATTAGAGAAGTTTTATGATCTTCAAGATAAATTTAAAAAGACGGTCAACTGTAAAACCAATAGTTCCTCGTTATATTATGAAAATGTAAACTTAGGAACTAAGGACAATCTGTAGTGCATTAATCTAGGGCTGGGATGTTCTGAACAAGAGAAAGTTGTATTTATTAAATTGTTCAAAGAATTTAAAGATGTCTTTGCATGGACGTATGATGACCTTAAAACTTTCAACCCTAACATCATACAACATGTCATTCCTGTGAAGCCCCAAACCTTACCCTTTCAACAAAAATTAAGAAAAATGCACCCTAAGATCGAACTGACCGTTCAAAAAGAATTGAATAAACTCCTAAATGCTAAGATAATTTTTCCAGTTAGGCACACTCAATGGGTTTCTAACCTTGTCCCAGTCTGGAAGAAAAGTGGAAAAATCTGACTTTGTGTCAATTTCCGAAACCTTAATAGAGCGTCTGATAAAGACAACTATCCTGTCCCACCCATGGAACAAATCCTTCAACAGGTATCTGGTTCTAAGAGGCTATCCTTACTGTATGGTTTCTCTGGGTACAACCAAGTCCTGATGTCTCCACTAGACCAACTTAAAACTACCTTCCATACCCTGTGGGGCACTTATGCTTATCGAAAAATACCCTTTGGATTGATTAATGTCGGTGCCACTTTTCAAAGAGCAATGGACATTTCTTTCCGAGGCTTAATCAATCAGTCCGTTGTAGTTTACTTAGATGATGTTACCATTTTTTCTAAGAACAAAAACGATCATCTAGCTCACTTACGATTCGTTCTACAACGATGTCATAAATACGGCATCTCCTTGAATCCTAAAAAATCCATCTTTGCAATAGAACAGGGTAAAATCTTGGGATTTATTGTGTCAATCAAAGGGATGATTATCGAACCTGAAAGGACTCAAGTCATCGCAAAACTTCCCCCTCCTACATCCAAAAAATCTATGCAGTCTTTCTTAGGCCAGATTAACTTTCTGAGAAGATTTGTCCCCAGCTTCTCCGAAATGGTCAGACCTTTGCAAAACCTAATTAAGAAAGACACCCAATATCACTGGGGACCCCTAGAAAATCAAGCTTTTAATGCAATAAAGAAGGCCATAATAGACGCCCCGTCTCTCATGAACCCCAATTTTTCTCAAGACTTTACACTCTACACTTTTTCTTCTTACTGTTCCTATGCCATCGTCCTAACCCAAAAGAATGTGGAGAACAATGAAGTACCCATTGCCTTTATGAGCTATGCTTTCAAAGGTGTTGAACTTAATTACCCAGTGGTAGATCGGAAATCCTATGCTATTTTCAAAGCATTCAAGCACTTCCGGTCCTATCTTTTGAAGTCAAGGACGAAAGTCATTGTCCCCTACCTAGCCGTCAGGAACCTGTTAGTGCAGAAGGAACTAGGTGAAAAGAGAGATAACTAGGTCACCTCCTTGCAAGAGTACGACTTAGAAATCGCCCCAGCTCAAATAGTGAGAGGCCAAGGGTTATGCAAGTTAGTTGTTGATTCAGCGGCAGGACAGCAAGAAGAAAGCAATACGTCAAACCTAGGACAACACGATCAAAATCTAATCTGTTGCACACAAAACCCTGTCAGTTCTTGGTATGACGATATAAGATTCTGTCTTGAACATGGGTCAGCCCCCCGTCACCTAGATCCCTCTAAAAGAAGAGAAAATTCTACCTCCTTTCATCTGGTTAATGGTATTATGGTTCGTCAAATTTTTTACGACGTACTGATGCACTGTCTTGAAAAAGATGAAGCAGAAAAAGTCTTGCTAGAGTTGCATGCAGGAGAAGCTGGTGGCCATTTTGGTGGTGACACCACTTCCCATAAGTTTTTAAGAGTCGGTTATTACTGGCCCATGATTTTTAGAGATGCCCATGCCTTGTGTCGTAAGTGTATTATTTGTCAAAAAGCATCAGGGCGGTCACAAAAACCAGCCTTTCCTTTGCAGCCCATTTCAGTAGACTCTCCTTTTCAGCAGTGGGGCCTTGATATCATAGGTCCAATCAACCCCCCTTCCTCACAACATCACAAGTTTATTGTGACAGCCACAGATTACTTTACCCGATGGTCTGAAGCTGCTGCGTTAAGAATCGTCAACACCAGTCAGGTAATTGCCTTTCTAAATTCAAATATTATCACTCATTTTGGTATCCCTGATTGTTTAGTATTTGATAATGCTTCTTACTTTTCCTCTCTTGAGATGAGCGAGTTCACTTTGAAAAAAGAAATCAAACTAAAGTATTTTTCTAGTTATTACCCTCAGGGCAACGGATTGGCAGAATCAACAAACAAGAACTTGATTAAAATCATCAAGAGAATGGTGGTTGAAAAAAACAAAAATTGGCACAATGCACTATTAAATGCATTGTGGGCTGATAGGGTAACACCAAAAGCTATTGTAGGTAACTCCCCCTTTTTTCTTGTTTATGGTAGAGAAGCAATTCTACCATCTCACATTCTTCTTCCTTTGCTTCAGTTGTCGCAGACAATCCAAGAAGAAGATTGTCCCCCTTTGGAAAACTGAATTAACGTTTTGATGAAGCTAGAAGAGGTAAGGGCCCAAGCTAAACATAAGTTAGATCAACATCAACTATTGTTTAAAAGTTGTTTCGATTCTAAATCTGCTTCTGATAGGAATTTTGAAGTAGGTGACCTCGTCTTGAAATGGGACAAATCACATGAGGGAAAGGGAGAGCACGCGAAATTTCAAAACTTATGGCTTGGACCATTTTTAATTGCTGAAAAGTTGGGTCCCAGTTCTTTCCGATTGAAAAATCTTGAGGGGTAGCTTGACACCTACCTGGTAAATGGCCAAGCCTTGAAAATATACTTTGCTTGATGACAACCCTTGTATACTATGAACATATTTTGCTTTTGCTTGCTTTATCATTTGTTGTTTGTTTTTTATTTTTCCTTTGAGTTTATCAGATTGTGTTTTTTGAAATACACATACCTATATAATGAGATTTTCAGACAAAGAAAACAAAAAAATTCTTCGCTGAAATAACTGCTAAGAAAATTGTATAAACATCAATGGTATATTTCTGAAATTTATATCTGTGTTGGCAAAAAGTCTGTTGTTTGAAAGAAGTTGACTGATTTCATTCTCTAAGTAAAGCTTGTCATGATCATCTATTCTCTTTTTGCATTGTCCCCATTCCTTAAGCGAATGACTCAGAAGATGTATCCCTACCTTAAGAAGTTGTTTTTTTTTAAACATCTCTGGATCTTAATAAAGGACAGTTCTAAAAATTTCTGATGAGGTCTAAAAAAATATGTTAAAATATCATGATTTTCAGCGTCACCCCGCTCAACTATATACCTTTGAAGAAAAAAAAAAATCACTAATAGAGATGTGGGAAGTGCTTGTAAACCCGTCGGGATGCTGAACAGGTCTGCTGGAAGCGGGTAAATGCATGCATGATGCTAAGACAACTTTGTCAGGGTACTGAACAGGCCCGCTGGCAACGAAGCAATGTCAGCTGTATGAAAATTTGCAAATAAGAAACCTCTTTAATGTCCTTTATTTTGATCTGGAACTTCTTGGCAGTATATAGATGTTAGAGTGGGTTAAATGGCAACCCTATCGAGGCTATGGACGCCTGCTGGCAATAGTGGCTCTGTCAACAGTATTGGATATTTTATCTTTAATATCGTGACTTGCTGGTCTTAATTCTGTTATCAGTTTTCATCTTTTAAAACACTGCTGGAATAGTTGGTTAATGATGATGTTCATACGATTCTCTGGTTGTTATTTTTGAGTTGGAATTATCTTTGTTGTCCTAATATGAATTTGTTCTTTTGGCAGAGATAACTTCTTCTACCAGT
>ML826595.1:44155-60832 GCA_009831015.1 Picea engelmannii
CCCTCTTGCAAGCATTGCAAGAAAGAGGGACATGATGAGGACAGATGTTGGCAGTTGCATCCTGAGAAGAGGCCAAAGTGGTTCAAAGAAAAGAAGGGAACGCAAACAGTGGCAATGACATCAAAACCCACAGACTTGGGATCAAATTCAGGTGATGATTCAAAGATTTCATTGGTTGGTATGACAGGTAAAAATGGTGAAGACATTGATTGTAGAAACAACTTGTTTCATATAAGGGTAATCATGCGACACACTAAGATAGACACATTAATCGACAGTGGATCTCAATCTAATCTAATCTCGGAAGAATTGGTTAAGCAATTGGGATTAAAAACACAAACTCATCATAAGCCTTACACACTTAAATGGATAAGCAATCATCATCAGATGCACATAACAAAGCAGTGCACAATCAAATTTTCAATTTCATCTAAGTATGTGGACGAAGTAACTTGTGATGTAGTGTCGTTAAGAGAATGTGGAATGGTCTTAGGTAGCCCATATTTATATGATCATAAGGAAATATTCTACAGGACAAAGAATCAATATCAATTCACTAAAGCAGGTCAATATTATGTGGTTCATGCTCATCGTGTTAAAGCAAATACAACACTTCAAACAATGGAACAATTAATGAAGGCAGTGCAAGCAAACACCAAACCAATAATTGTTTCAAATGAAGTAATTGATCTTAAGAAAGAACAAAACATGGTTGTTGAATGGAAAATCAATCATAAATTGCTTCAAGATAAGCTCATGTCGTGCAGATATTTCAAGTATATCAGCTCATTTGCAGTCGTCTTTTTGATGTTGTCATTAGCATTTTTTTCTACATGGATGATAGTGGCTTCAGTAAGATGTAACAGGGTTCAAATGGCTAACAATATAATGTTAGTTGTCATGATTGTGTTACAGTTGATCTTGATGAGACAGGTGCACAGGACAGAGTTCAGAGACAGAGAGCAAGTCGGGTGGCCTATCCCGATCTTGTTGACTGGTCAGTAACCTTTTGGGGACCAAAAGGTCTTTTTGTGGGGAGGTGTGATCCGAAATCGGATCTAGAAGCCTGACAGGGCTTAAAAATGCTCAAAAATGAAAGTTCTCGGAATGTGACAAAACCAACACCATTGTGTCTGTCTCGTCTTCCTGATTCCACTGGTATATTTACTTCGTCAAACGGGCTCTGTATGAGCAAGATATCACGTTCTGTCCAAAAAGCCAAACAGGTAAAAAAAGGGATGACTATACAGTCCGTACAGTCCACGTGGCATGCTAACTATACAGAACGTACGGTCCATACAGGTGACATGGCAGCCTTGGGTGATGACACATGGAAAAACGCGGCAGGTTGATTGGCGTACAGTTGAACCAATGCAAGGGTGACATGTGTCACCATTGTAAGGGTGACATGTGGCACGGATGACGTCAGCATCTGACATGGCAAGGTGACATGGAAGTACGGCTCTGACATGTGGCAGGCACGTGGACCAATTGGCAGTCGACATGTGGTAGTTTGTGGTTGGTTGGTTAGGTGCCACGTGGCCCAGCCAAGGGCTGCCACGTGGCACCCCGTGATTGGTTCATGAGTTTTGTATAAAAGTTATGGCTTGGCCAGGGGTCGAACCCGTGACCTCCTATCCGGGCAAAGGACTAGCAGGGCTGGGCTAACCGCCCGCCCTACCGGTGGTTCTTGCTATGTATACGACCAAAATAGTATTTGAATTTGCTGCAAAGGATGGTTGGCGGGGGAGAGGGTCGGGGCTTAGCCCCAGCCCTCAGCATATACCATGTAACCACTACCCATAACCGGGAGCGGACGAGCGGGTTGGCAGATAGGGCTTAGCCCCCGAATCTTGGAAGGATCCCACAGGACTGGGGCTACAGCCATATAAAATCATGGGGGGTTACAACCATTGGCCTGTGGGCCTATTGCGAATGCCACGACCGGGATCCAGCGCAATCAAGGGGCCAGCACTTAGCCTTTGGGCTAGCGCTCAACCAAATATGGCCCCATATGACTGAAAAAAGGGGGCACGCACCCAGGGCTCGGGGGATTAATGCCCAATAATTTTTATACAGTGGGTTATTTGCCAAAGTTTATGGATTTTTTATTAATTTATGCCTGATTTTAGTTGATTTTCTCCATTTTTGGGAGATATTGGGCATTTTTGGAGCCCAAATTTTGGGAGGAAGTTGGAGATGAGCAACCAACTTCAAATATATATAAACCAGGCCTATTTGAGGCCATGAGAAGGTAGTCAGAGCAGAGTTATGTTGAAGGGAAGCCAAGCCAAAGCCATTTTTATGCAGGGAAGCTTTTGAGGAGCAGACGTTGTCGGGCCATTTCTGGGAGCTCCAGATGTCCGTTTTGCATGTCGTTTTCTTTGCAGGGTTCTTGAGATCTGGAAGAACATGAAAAAATTACTCTTGTAGCCATTTGGCATTGTAGAGATGTATTTTTGATCTTTTGAACGGAAATAAAGAAGCCTCCCCCACAGTGACAAAGGCCCGGAGACGTAGGCAAAGTTGTGCTGAACTCCGTTATCAATCTGCGTGTTATGGTTTGTTGTTTATTATTTCATTTCAGATCTGCAAATGTGTATATGGTTTTCATAATTCCTCTTCTTTCCTCATTCTTTCACTAAGTTTCTCAAATGGTTATTTAACGCATGCAAAATTAAAATTCAACCATAAGTTGTTAAAAGATCCTATGGATCATTGCTAATATCCTAGGGTGAGAGAATGACACATTCTCTCAGGTTGCCTTCATCTAGGGTGCAAACTTCTCACACTGTGCTACATAGCTAGGATGAGAACTTGTTCTAAAGCTTGGAAAAAGATGAAGTCTCAATGATTCTAGAAGGGAATCTTCTACAAGAATGGGTTGGCATTCCAATGGTTATCCTTTACTGGTTTCCCTGATATTGTGGGATCATTCTTATCAAAATAACCATCTCATTCTCTCCTATATATTGATGGAATTCTCATGGAAAAGGTTAAGCAAGATTCATTGGAGAATTGGTGAAAGAATTGTGTGAAGGACCTAGCTTGAACAGGAGCTTGGAGACTCTAGCAAGTCTATCAAGAGGGATTTGATCTTCTTCATGCAAAGATCGAGCAAGTGTGTGTGTTGGATCCAAGAGCCATCGAAAGGAATCTAGCGACATCAAGGAGATCAGGTTGTATCTTCTGCTTTCAATTAATATGATACAGTGGCATGTCCTTTTCCCATAAAGTTATTCTCACTTTATTGTGTAATTCCTTGATCATACACATAAGTTGACAGTTGAATATATTTTGCTATCTTCACTTTGGGTGGTTTGTGTTGTCTTGGTCTTGACCTCACGAGAGCATCGGAGTGAAGCGGGAGCAACAGAGACCCTAGGAAGCGATACAAAGGTATGTTACTTGTTCCTCCCTACTAGCTAATTCAATGGTCAAAACTTAGGGAAAGAGTCAAGTCCTATCCTGTTTTGTTCTAGATCCAGGTGGATCTAGGGAGATCTGTTAGTGTCCTCACCTATCGATTAGTCCGATAACAAAATTGGCAACTCCGTTGGGGATATAACCCATTTTCTTTGTGGTTTTTGGTATTTTTCCTTGGCCATTTTCTCTTCCCTTACCTTTCTCCATTCATATCAATCTCTGAGTCTTCAAGATACCCTGTTAGACCCTCTGGGTCAAGAGGCCTCTTCAAATTTTTTGTCCTCTTCCAAAAATTTGCTTGGTTTCAGACGTTCTCGCATTGCACTCCACAGTGGCCTCAGAGAGTAGATTGAGTTCGCATCCTGCTTTTAAGTCCAGTGCAAGGTTCTCACACTCTGCTCAAAGCTAGCCTGCGAGAATGACCCATTCTCACACTGTGTAATACTGTCAGCCTGGGAACCCTCTTTTCAAAATTTTGGATTTGAGATTTTTGCATGATCATCTGCCTAGATCAGTATAGGTGCCTAAAAAGAGCTTCTTGGACCATTGGTTGATGTTTTCTTTTCTTCGGATATTGTGCACGAACAGTCTTAGGAAATCAAAGGCTTTTCCTGTCCATTTTTCTTGACTTTCATTTCTTGACTTTTCTCGGCAAAGATATACTCTCTAATTTTGGAATCTGAGTGTGCTTGTTTGGTTAAGAATTGGTGATCTGTTGAAACTTGAGCTTCTTTGTCTTTATCATTTGCTCATTATTTGAAAGATCATTTTTCTCATGCAATTGAAAAGACTAGTTTGGTTTGCTTGTTATTTTTGTTTCCATTGAAAGATTGGTTTGGGTTTTTATCTATTGTTTGTTCATTAGTTTTTTGTTTTCTTCACTCTTGCCATCATGGTGTAGGTCCTTTTTGAAAAGTGAACAACGTTTTTCTTTCAAAAGCATTTTCGTCTTCCAAAGTATTGAAAATCAATTGTTGAAATTATTGAAAAAGAAACAATAGAGAATTGTTATTGATTCGTGATTTGTTTCAATTGCATTTTAAAGGAAATTGTATATCGTAGTTCAAGGTTGATCCAGAAAACTTTTCTTTCCCTCCCGTACATAGGATTCATTGAACGAAAATTGATATATTTCATTCTTATCCATGCATCGTTGGGTCAGAGTCTTATACAACATCAGTTTCATCTTTGATTCCTTTAAGTGACAACAGCCCTTAATAACACTGCGCAATCGTAAAATTTAACTAGTAACTCTTTTCTAGGGCTCTATTACACCAACATTTAGCTAGGCTAGCGCTTTGGAATAGGAAGAGAGATACACTCTCCAAAGAAAAAAACACACAATAGCATCTTGTGTTAAGGAGTGTCAAATTCCATTTACAACATATTGTCCTAGGAAGCCCTTCTCACACAAGGGTCAAACACGAGGTCGCATTGCTATTGACAGAGTTACTCACCCTGCTTTGTTGATATTAGTGTAGAGATTGCACGTATTACGGGGATCACTTGGAGGTATACCCAAAATGATGAGTGGAAGCCTTTTGAGTTTATTTTAGGCTAGATACCCTGCCCTTGCGTGTGGATCAGACTGTCGACTGTCCCCCTAGGCTTTATTGTTGTCGGTGGTAACCTTAGTGGCCTATCTTTCTAGGTTCTTACACAAGGTGACTGTGAAGGGGAAAGTCTTCACGGTACCTGGAATCGACGTTGGCCAAACTCACTCGGGCTCCTTAGAGGGTATACCCACGATTATGTGTGGGAACTTGCACCAGGGTGTAAGTCCGTTAAGTAGGTCATCAGCGTAACTTTTCCACCCTAGCCCAGCCCCTTCTTGTCTCGTTGTTGCGACATTGGATTTCATCACCAACTAGTGACTTTGGAATTAGAAGGTCTTGTTTGCTTGGTGTTGCTTCTTAGATTTTGTTTACTAGCACATGTTGTTTGTTTACCAAAGTTGACCATATGTTTTTTCTTCGTAAGTTTTTCACTCATTTATAATATCTCCTCCATGTCCTTCACATAGAATGCAGGGTTTATCTCCAGAGCATCTGGAAGGTTCTCAACCCTTGCCTACAAGTTCACTTGAGGGCTCTCCTCCACAGAGTGAAGTCCAAGTTGTCACCACACCACAAGTGGAATGAACTGACTCTCTAGAACATTTCTGAATTACCTATACTCGAGAGGACTTTCGACTTCACCCTGATTCTGAGCGACCGTTTAGGCGATTGAATTCTTCCAGAGACTTAGTTGTTGTGTCTTCTGGATCATCGGTTGGACCTTTTCCAGGCATAGAAGGCCAAGATCCTTTTTGGTCTACGGGAATTTTTCGACGGGACCTTTTTGGTCCAGGCTCACCTGTGATTTCTGAAATAATCTCACCTGTGATTTCTAAAATCTCTAGCCCAGAGATAGTACCATTTACTACTACCTATTATTTTCCTGGTACGGACACCCCACGATCTGACCACACCTTGACCATCCCTATAGAAATGGCCCATCAAATAGATACTACGCATGTCACACCAAGATTACCATGGTTAGTCTCGCCCCCATCAGCACACCGCGAATGCCCAGCGTCACTCCAACACTACCACCGGGATACTGTGCATTGAATGCTTCCATTCCCATTCCTACGCAAACCCCATCCGGATCTCCTGGTGGTCCCTCTTCTTCTGGGCACTCTCTTCCCAATTTTATTTCGACAGTCCCTCAATTTACTTTTGGAGGACCTTTCTCGTCCTCCGCTGGCAGTCTTAATCCTAGTGGCACTATTTCGTCATTCACACCAAATTACCAGATTCCCATCGGTGGACAATTTCACCAAGGTGGTATGACTCAACCCCCTCTCAGGGGGAAAATTCCTATTGGAACGCAAATCCCAATTGGAAAACAACCCCCAATTGGAACACTTCCCCCAATTGGAACACCACCTTCGATAGGAGGACCGACCCCACCTTATGGACAAAACATACCTCCATCCTTGGCCCAGTATTGGAGTCTTCTGATACAACATCCTCCTCAATCAACTGGGGGGCAACAGTTTTCGACTGCATTTGTGATACCCCCTAGTATTGGCCAACCATATCTAGGTACGTTCAATCCCATTTGGGGGTCAAATGATCAAACTCACATCCCTGTTCTAGGGTACAATCCCATGAGCTACTATCCTCTCCAACCACCACATAATCTGCCTGGGTCTTCACATTATACGCAGACTGCTTATGGTCCTACTGGTTTTCTGATGGGGATTCCTCCCCAAAGCCACCAGTACCTGCAGGTGAATCGACAGTTACCCTTCTTGGCAGCTTTAGATCTTTTGGATTTGTCAAGGATTTTAAATGATCTAATTCGTCACTCTCCCTAATGGCCTGCTATACCAACCAAGCTACCATCGGACATCCCTAAATTCAACGGCAAAGAGGGAGAGGACCCAAACAATCACGTCATGACTTTTCACCTCTGGTGTTCATCCAACTCGTTGATGGATGACTCTCTTCGTTTATGTCTTTTTCAACAAACCGTCACAGGTTCTACTACGGAGTGGTATATAGAATTACCACGAGGTTTCTTCGTTGACTTCAATACCCTAGCTATGGATTTCCTCACACACTACTAGTTACCAATTCATTATGAAACGGGGACCGATATTTTGAATTATTTCAAATGAAACAAATCCACTCATATATCCGATCACATTCATGAGTGGCGACGGAGACAATGTCTCATTAAACTCGAACTCCTCGATCAGTTTCTGGCAGAGTGGTTCACAAAATCATTTGTGAACGGAATTGGCCATGACATCTCCATGGGTGGAGTAGTCACGGAAGAGTAGGCCATAAGTCGTTCTCAATACCTTGACCTCGTTTACTCACAAATGGGTACCCTTTACGATTTACTACCTGAATTACCTCGTCCTTCCACTTCCGTCGCTTCAACTACTCCAGCTTCTTCGCATGAAGCCGATGGTGTGATTGGCACTTTCCAGGCCCAACCACATTCTGCCTCAAGCACCAACCCCAAACCTGCTTCTTCTAATGTTCAAAATGCTCTGTCTCCTGCCCCTCCCACCGGCAAGACTTCTGAGGTACTTGCAGTTCAATCTACCCCAGCAGGTAAAAACAAATCTAAAAAGGGAAGGGGTAAGAATAAGGAGGACAAAAATACTTCTCAAGCAAAGAGAACCAAAACTACACCTGTTGACGATCGGGATAAGCGCAAACCTTGATACCCTTGTCTTATATGTGGTGATGATCACTACACGAAGGATTGTCCATGACGCACCGAGATCACTAAGTTCCTTCAAGGGGCTCCAAAACTACCTGGTCCGGCCATTTTGTCCCAACCCTTCCCATATCAACAATAGGCTTAGTTGGTCATTCATGACCAACCCTCATCTTCTACTACATCCTATGTATTGATGTGTACTGGCGATTCAAAGAAAAATGACATTTCCCTCACCACTCAAGCCAAATATTATTCTCCCTCTAAAGAGAAGGTTGATGGCCTACCTCCTTCCTTGGTACAACTCTCTCCTATGACTCCACCTACCAATGGTCCTCTTCATCTCGAATGATCGAGCCTCGACACAGTTCTTCGACCCCCCCAAAGGGCATTGTTCAGAAATCGACTTTCAATCCTCATGCTCGTGCTGCCCAGAACTACAGCATTGTCAAAGATCTGGCCCAAGCACCTTCTATGATTTTATTCCTTGAAGTCCTTCAAAGTTGTCCTACACAACGAAAGGCACTGTTGAAATCTATCGGTGGAATCGATCTGACGGATACGAATTTAATAATTTTTGACTTGGAGGATAATCAAGGGGCTCCAAAACCACCTGCTCCAACCGTTTTGTCCCAACCCTTCCCATCTCAACAACAGGCTCAGTTGTTCATTCATGACCAACCCTCATCTTCTACTACATCTTATGTATTGATGTGTACTAGCGATTCAAAGCAAAATGACATTGCCCTCACCACTCGAGCCAAATAATATTCTCCCTCTAAAGAGAAGGTTGATGACCTACCTCCCTCCTTGGTACAACCCTCTCCCATGACTCCACCTACCAACAGTCCTCTTCATCTTGAACGATCGAGCCTCGACACAGTTCTTCGACCCCCCCCAAAGGGCGTTGTTCGGAAATTTCCTTTCAATCCTCATGTTCGTGATACCCAGAACTACAGCATTGTCGAAAATCTAGCACAAGCACCTTCCGCAATGTCAGCCCTTGAAGTCCTTCAAAGTTGTCCTACACAACGGAAGGCATTGTTCAAAGCTATCGGTGGAATCGATCCGAAATATATGAATTTAATAATTTTTGACTTGGAGGATCACATTCCAAGGTTACCCCCTCAACTCGCGTTCCATATCCAAGTGATTATCTCTAACAAAAACATTTTTCGAACCGTTATCAATGAGGGTGCCTCGACATGTGTCATGTCTCTTGCTTGTTGGAAAGCCATTGGCTCTCCCTCTTTGAATGAATCCCAGAACACTCTTAAAGCCTTCAACGGATCTGGTTTTAATCCCTACGGTGTCCTTCCTTCGTTGCCCATCTCGTTAGAAGGAAAAATGGTCCAAGTCGAAGTGGAAGTCTTTGACGCTCCTCTTGATTACAATCTTCTGCTTGGCCGTAGCTAGATCGATTCCATGCACACAGTTGTGTCAACCCTTTTTCGTGTGGTATGTTTCCAACATCAAGGGAAGGTAGTCACCAATTATCCTTCTTTAACTTCTACACTCGTACTGGCAACATACCGGTCATCGCTAAAACCCCACCGGGTTATGAGAACATCAGTGTAGGCCTTCTAAAAGACTCTTCGTTAATGGGTACTTTCCCCATTCCACCATCCGATGTTACACGCTCGTCCATTGCTTCAATCAACATGGTCTCCACCTTGATTCATGACATTCCTGCGTCTCACGACCCATGGATAGTACCTGACCCTGGAGATCATCTTCGTTACGGCAACGAAATGTCGTTAAGTCCAGTTGAATCCACCTATCAGGCCATTCACTCGGAAACCCCTTCTACCCCCTCTCTTGGTGAGTTATCTCCAGATCCTTTCCATGTCATTTTTCCCACAGACGATATGATCATGTTTGTTATGGAGGACACCCCTTGGGATGATGGACATCATCATTCCATCCTCTTTCTAGAGAAACATACCATTGAGAAATACCAACAGATCTTGACCCCATCGACCGTTGTCGTCATCTCAACCGTTCCTGAGTCCGCACACGATGTGTTTTCTAAAGGGAACTTAAGCAATATCTCGTCCACCATTCCCCTCGAATATCTATCAAACCTGGGATTATCGAAAATGTCCATATCGGAGCTTCGTGTTCTTCTGACGAAATCGTCACCTATACATCCTTTTTCAAGGCATTTCGTGACATCTTCGCCTGGAGCTATGAAGAAATGTCAGGTATCAACCCCACCTTTGTGATACATGAGATCAAGACATACCCTGGTGCTAAACCCATCCAGCAACTCCCTCGTCCAGTTCACCCACATAAAGAGGCTTCTATCAAGCTTGAAGTCGAGAAACTTCTTAAAGACGGCTTTATTTATCAGGTGGTTCTCACTGACTGGGTTTCTAATATTTTCTCGATCGACAAGAAACAAGGCACACTTTGTGTATGCATTGATTATATGGATATCAACAAATATTGTCCCAAAGACAACTTTCCTACCCTTTTCGTCGATCATATTGTCGACGATTGCGCCGGAAGTGAAATCTTCTCTCTGATGGATAGTTTCTCCGGGTATAATCAAATCAACATTGTTCCCGAGGATCAACATAAGACTGCTTTTATTTGTCCTTGGGGTACTTTTTCCTATCGGAAACTCCCTTTCAGTCTTAAGAATGTTGGCGCCACTTTTCAACGTGCTATGTCTTATGCTTTCCATGATATCAAGCACATCGTTCAACCATATCTGGATGATTTACCCACTCACTCAATGTACCGAGTCGATCATCCAACCCACCTTCGAGCCATTTTCGTCCACTATCGGTTCTACCATATACGTTTGAATCCTCATAAGTGTGTTTTCTACGTGGAATCCGGCCGACTTCTAGATTTTATTGTTTCACGTCAAGGGATCAGGGTGGATCCTTTAAAGGTTGAGGCAATCCTTAATCTCCCTCCTCCTTCTACACTTCGCCAGTTACAAAGTTTGCAAGGGAAAGAAAACTTTCTTCGTAGTTTTATCCCAAATTATGTGTAGATAACTCGTGGATTTACGCAGCTACTAAAAAAGGGGTCTGAGTTCGTATGGGATACCATCGCCAACAATGCTTTCAAAGCTCTGAAGTTGTCCCTAATGCATGCTCCGCTTCTCTTTCCCCTTGATTACAGTCGCGATTATTTCCTCTACCTTGCTGCCTCGAATTACACCATTGGTATGGTTCTCATCCAAGACGATGATGCTAACGATGAACATGTTATCTACTACTTGAGTCGAAGTCTAACACCTACTGAAATCAAGTATTTACATGTCAAAAAACTGGCCTTGGCTACCGTCCAAGCCATCCAATGCTTCCGATACTATATCCTCTCGCGCAAGAATATAGTGATTTCTAACTGCAACCCTATGCAACACATTCTCACACATCAATTTCTAGGGGGGAAATACTCCAAATGGATTGTGATACTCCAGGAGTTTGACTTGGAATTCAAACGGGCCAAGTCCAAGAAGTCCTTAGTGTTTGTTGAGTTGATATGCGACTTTCCCTATTCTAAAACGGAAAATGTAGCAACTGATTCATTACCCAATGAATCCCTTTTCCTCATCAGCACCGATGATCTTTGGTATGGAAATATCATCATATATCTCCAAACCCAGACTTTCCGACCAACTTTGTCTATTACTGACCAACGTCGAATATGGTACCAAGCCCGTCACTATATTATCCTCAGAGATACTCTTTATCATCGGGGGATTGACTCTATTTTTTTACGCTGTCTCACATTCGACAAAGCCGAGAAATCTCTAAATGACTGCCATTCTGGAGCCTGTGGTGGTCATATGTCTGGGTATGCTACTACCCAGAAGATCTTACGCGCAGGGTATTTTTGGCCTTCTTTATTTAACGACTGCATAATCGTCGTTCAAAAATGACATGCTTGCCAGACCTATAATAACAAGATATGGTTACATCCTGCTCCTCTTCACCCTGTGGTCTCTGTTGGTCCTTTTGCGAAATGGGGCATCGATTTCATGACATGTCACCCTCACTCAGCCGGGGGACATGGATACATTATTGTAGCCGTAGATTACTTTACGAAATGGGCCAAGGTGATGCCGACATTTGACAACACTGGAAAGACCATAGCATTATTCATTTTTAATCACATCATAGCTCATTTTTGTGTTCCCGAAGCTATCGTCACAGATCACAGTAGCCACTTTAGAAACTTCATGATGTCCAAACTTACTGAAAAATTGGCTCTTCGCCATGAAAACTCAACGCCCTATTACCCACAAGCCAATGGCCAAGTCAAAGCAATTAACAAAGTTCTCATAACTATGCTCTGATGAATGATAGGGATTCACAAAACAAGTTGGCACACAATGTTTTTTTTGGCATTGTGGGCTTACCGGACATCCATCAAGTCCGCTACTGGGTTTACACCTTTTCGGTTAGTCTTGGAAGCCATTCTCCTAATTGAATGCGAGATACCCTCTTTAAAACTAGTTGTTGAACTCCTACCAAACACTTCTGCTGAGGAAGAACGTCTATTGTATCTTATGCGATTAGATGAAAATCGACACGTTTCTACCCTAGTCATAGAAGCTCAGAAAAAACATGTCAAGGCCCAATACGACAAACATGTCAAGCCTCGCATTTTCTCCGAAGGAGATCTCATTCTCCTCTATGAACAAGATCGATATATGCTCGGAGCTGGAAAATTTGAATCCATGTGGTGAGGTCCTTATATCGTTCGACAAGTTTTGGAAAAAGGGGCTTATGAGTTAGTATATTACAATGGTATCCCTTTGAGTGAACCCAGGAATGGGTTGTACTTGAAGAAGTACTATGCATAAAATCACTTGTGCGTGAGTACTTGTATTTTTATTGTATCATACTTCTTGTGTGTCACTGTAGCATGCTTTCATCGTTATCTGGTCTCTGCCCTTATGTGACACTGTGTTTGATTTCCAGATGTCAGAGTCTTCGCTACCCTACATTGGCTTCGCTGATGGTGCTAGTCGTAGTACTCAGAACCTTGCTTCCGTTGTATGGGCAATTTACGCCCCTACAAACAAACTTTTCTCCTTACGAGGTGTGTGTCTCGGCCGTGCGACCAACAATATTGCAGAGTATAGCGTCGTTATCGAATTGTTGATTGATGTTATCTCACTCAGAATCCATCATTTGGTTGTGCAACTCGATTCGCAACTTGTACTATTCGAAGTCCTACTTTGTTACGGGTGTATTTACGAATTCACCTATTGGAACGTTATTTTGATTACATTGAATATCAACATATTCCTAGATGTCTAAATACATTAACTGATGCATTATCTAACTATGTATTAGATAGACATTTGGATCATTTATAAATCAATCACATCAATTTTCACAACACAAGATAAACCGGTAGAAGCCATATGTATATATAACGATCAAAAGAGTTTTTACAAAAAGTTTTGTCCGAAGACCAAAATATCAAAATTTGAAGCTCATAGCTTCTACAAAATGATGTCATGGATGACGTTCACAGTAACACACGACTTCCCGAGCAACCCTATGGATCAGTCGACCAATGGACTCTGACACTCCTACTGTATGACGTTGATAACATCGTGGAACCTCTCCAAGAGGCATGTCTGGAATATCTGTTGTCAAACCCTCTAGGTTTTGTTCCACTGGTGCATAATCCTCGACGTCCCATTGTGGCACTGGTGCCACCTCTCCTCGTCATTGAATGGGAGAAGTACCAGGAGGTCGGTAAGGTCCCACATCTGTGTCATCAACAATGAATTTTGTATTTAGTCTTTGGACGAACATATAAAAAACATTTGCATATGATAAAATTCACAAAAACATTTAAAAAGGAAAAAATGTGTACTTCTTACCAAGTTCCCCCCACTGAGCACCCTCGGGCAGGACTAAGTCTGGATCTCCTCAGAAATCCAACCCAGCATAAGCATAATCGTCGACCATCAACATCTGTGGTCGCAACCAGTCGAAGAAGGTATCATCATATTTGATAATTGGTCCCGCTACGTGTTGGGCCATGAGCTGACACCATCCTAGCATTCTTGGATCTGTTAGGGCCGGTAAATTCCACTCAACCTGTAGCCTCAGTAGCGGAACCCTCTCGAGAAAGAAGGACACCAACAAAGACTCATACACGAATTGCTTCAGGTTACCTCGCCTACATTTGGTCAACTATCGTTTCATGCTACAAAGCACAACATCTGCCCAGTTAAAAACCCGAGGCTCAGTACACTCTATGGAATACTAAAAGTAACTCTGGAGCACCATATGAGGAGCGAAGCTCCCAGCCATATGAGCAATGGTAAACAAAATAGCATGGAGGGTCAAATCCCACACTCCCTAAATGGAAACTTTCCCTTTGCTCCTCTCTTCTTATGGAACACAATGTAAGCAGCATTACTCACTCATGGGCAACCCACCACCTCTGCTACTAGTCAGGTTCACGTGGTACCCACGTCATGATAGTCCTATCAAGAAGTAAATGTCCTCTATATCCAAGGACAATGCATGGACCCCTACATGAAATACTTGTTGATCAGGATCCCACATATGCACAAGGTACTCTAATAACCTGACTAGGGCCCTCATGCCCGGGATACGAAAGTACTTCAGAAGACCACAGTTTCTCAAAGTGGCAATGGTGGGCGGATGAGTTTCGGCAATGGCATTATCCTCTTTGTTCTCCCTTTCATTCCATTCCAGAACCATGGTGATGGCCAAATACCTACATAAGAAGCACAAGAAGAAGATTAATAACTCTATTCACAAATTGGTATCTTTTCATTGAGCAAATTTTTAAAAAAATTTTACACTTTGCGGTTCTCGCAGGTGCCCTTTAGGAGCAGTGCGAGGTTCTCACAGGCGCCTTTGGGCTCACCTGCGAGACTGACCCATTCTCGCAGGTCCCATGTAGCTCACCTGCGAGAATGGCTGAGCACAATAATAGCCCCCAAAACCAACTCAAAATGTGTTTTTGCCAATGAAAATGAAAATTTAAACCATGAAAAAGTAGAGGACAAAGAGCCTACCTCACTGTCGCTGACAGTTCATCAAATGGATGCTCGTAACTCCTGCAATCTGACACCGAATTTCGAGGGTAAAAGAGGGGTTTTGGGGCTCAAATAGTGGTAAAGTTAAAATGATATGGTAAAATGATTTTTTACTTCTTTATATTTACTTTTACCATGTTATTGAATTTTCATAATTATTTATTTATTAAAACCTAATCCCTAATGCCCTTTTGAGTGTAACTTTTGCAGGCATAATGACTTTAATGTTCATATATAGGGATGCGGACATATTTTTCTTCTTCTTCGCATGTTTTGATTGTTTTTCATGGTTTTTGCACAAAACCTCGAGCTTGGTCTTTATCTGTTCTCACACTCGAAAATACATGAGAACGCGATCGAGCATACTTTTATCACTTTTTCAGGCTCAACAAGGTTATACGAAAAAGGAACCCCCCTGGAGTCCTCTTCAAGATATTTTCAGACTCTCTAAACATGAAAAGATAGGCGAGCGACCTTGCTATTTTCACACTCGATAAAGTATTTGAAGAAAGTGTCTAGTGAGCGATAATTTATCTATTTTTTGGTCTCATCCAACTATTTTACGAAAAAGGAACTGAGAGATTTCTCTTTTAAGTGTTTTTCCAGACTCTATAATCATGAAAAACCTTCGATTTTTCTATCTTTGGACTCGTTAAACAAACATCGACAGACCCGTCATGGGACCGAACCACTCCTTCCTAGGGTTCGTTAAACATATTCCGAAGGACTGATCCGAAGGATAAGCTTATATCAACAAGCATATGTTATCCTCCTCAATCTTGCATAAAAATAAAGAGGTACTCGCCAGAAATTGTGGGGGAAAATTTGGGAAAAGGATATGTTCTCATCTTCATATTGATTGGCAGTAAGTGTCGCTCTTGAACATGACACCCCCTATTCATTATTTGAAGTTGGTTTGGGAATTCCATTTGCCTCTCATTTGATTTTTTACAAGGTCATACCATGTGTCATCTCTGAGTCAATGCTACCAAATCATTGGTCGTGTCATTCATATGTTCAAGAGAAGTTCATCTGAAACCTATATTGAGTCGGTCGTCTACAGTTGTCCATTCTCTCCATGTCGGCCTTCCCTGTGTCAAGTCCAACTTACATCATACTCTGTTTCACCTTCAAAATCTTTTACTCATTTCATGTCATTGATGGGGGATACATTAAGGCCCTCCTATGACGATTTTTGTTCCATTGACTTTAGCTCACTATCCGGAATCAAGACTTAGAAATTTTTGGTACCTTGGAACCTGCATGCCTCAATGGTAGGTTTTCTCTCTTTTGACAGTGGGTTTACATCATTGACCCTTGATCAAAAGATTCCATCGAATGTTCGACCTCAACTCATTCATTCACATTCGAAGGATTGTATTAGAGTACCTTGGGAGTCATTGACATTAATGGTGATTTCCCTCGCACTTGTTAACGGTTTCATCAATGACAGATAATCAAGTGGTGTCTACCATGTTCGACTTCAATACATGTAATCACATGGTTAGACTCATACTTTTGGGTGACGAGATTGAATACCCTGGATGTTATCTCTTTGTCCAAGTTGCAATGGAGTATGTATAATTTGTGACACATAGATCCACTTTGTATATCTCGTGGCTATGTCGTCTCAATTTGAATTTTCTCGCATAGATCCACAGTGTATTCTTGGTGGCTATGCTCTGTTTCGATGGCATGGATCCATAGTGTATGATTGGTGGCCATGACCTATGTCTATAATGTCATCCATCTGTGATTTGAGTATGGGAATGCCTACCTCAGAATTAATATATATGATATTCTGCAGATGCTTGGTTGTTCGCAGGTTTCCGATTAGGCGTGCTCCTGGTTTCTGACACACACATGCAGTTTACAAAGCCTTTCGGCTGTCACTGATTCTGGCCTCATACTTTGGGATGCATTCTGTTACCCATGATTTTGGTGAATCTTGATGGTGTATTGATGATGGTGTA
>ML826595.1:67718-92109 GCA_009831015.1 Picea engelmannii
TGCTCTTTCTTCTAATGTTGATATCTTAGGGTCAAATCTCATAGGAAGACATCTTAGTACCTTTTGAACAATTACAAATTCTTGAATTTCTTCTCCCAATCCCATGATTGCATTTACTGTTTCATCGACTCTTAAGAAGTAAGCTACAATATTCTCATCTTCCTTCATCTTTAGTTGTTCGAACTGACCTCTGTAAGTTTGAATCTTTGTTGCTTTGACTTTTGAATCTCCTTCATAAATATTTCAAAGTTTGTCCCAAATATCTTTAGAAGATTTACAATGTGAAACTTTGGTGAACATCGTTTCAACATGACCATTCAGAAGTGCATTTCTAGCTTTGGAATTATTCTTACTGAGTTTCACTGCTTTGTCATTTGTTGGAAAAATTATTGGTACTATGTACCCATATACAATTGATTGTCAAATTTCAAATCCATGTGCCTGTATATATGTCTTCATCCTTATGCTCCAAAATGCATACTTTTGTCCATCAAACTATGGTATTCCATTTTTATACAAGTTGTTTCTCTCTATGATCTACCTTTCAGTGGTTGAACTAATTTCTGAAGGAACCTACTCTGATACCAATTGTTGGATTACTGAGAGGGGGGGTGAATCAGTAATAGAGAAATCTAATCCTTTTTAACCATATAATCCAAGTGTTATATCAATGTATCATTATCATCCAATAAATGCAGAGTAAATAAGCAATGAACAAATGAAAAATCATACACATACACAGTACACCAATGTTTAATGTGGAAACCCAAAGTGGGAGAAAACCACAGAATCATTTTTCTTATATGTCTTGAATAATTACATTCATTGGAAGCACCAACTTCCTTTGTTTTCTAGTTGCAACTGGAAGGAGGCTCCAACCCCCTAGTTTCTCAGGACACAACCTGAGGGAAGCTCCAACTCCCCAATTCTTTAGCTACAACTAGAAGGAGGCTACAACCCCCTAAGTTCTCCAGCTACAACTAGAAAGTGGCTACAACCACCTATCCTTGCCCCGTCCAATCACCCTAAAGTAGAGGTAGAATGGTGAAACCATTGTCACACTATCACTGTGAGATATACCAATGTACAACTATATCAACCTGTACCACTGACCTGTATCTAACCTGTACAACTTCCATGTAATAAATATGTACTTGAATTGAACATGTATCAACAAAAATAAAACAGGTACGTGACCTGTAGTGCTGCAGCACACTTATGTACATGCCCTATATGTTATGCATCCCACGTATGTACGCAACCAAATTGTTTTGCATCCTACGTATGCCTTCTGAAAATTAGGGTTTCCTTTCTCTTGAAAACTGTTGACCCTCTGTAACTTCTTTCACATAGATTTGTAACCTTTCATTGTATCCAAACTGAATCTATACCCTGTGCATGCATACTCATACATAACTCCCTCTATTCATGTGCCATAAGTGTGTGTAATCATGAATAAGTATAATATCCCTCACATGATCTAGACTTCAAACCCTTTCTAATATTCAGCCTCTCAATACATCAACCAATACAAGCTCTCAACCATATACCACAAAATCCTTAGCCATATGCCAAGAAATACAAGATGTTCCTCAACAAGAAGTATCAATGATAAATATACCAACACTGTATTTCTATAGATCTGACTTATACAGAATATCCCATGCAGTCACTAGTCTCTCTAGGGAGAATTCTCAAATCTCCATAACCATTTCTCATGCATACATCAAAATCCAACTATTCATAGAAATAAGACATAGCTTTTGAACCAATCAATAGATCTGATGTATTTGAGCACTGTAGACCTTTCTGGGATCTTGATCTCATAATTTAGAACATATGCATCTTCATCTTCTCAATTTTCCATAGCTTTACCAATATGTACACACCCTAATACATTGCCAGCTCATGTACGCCTCAGTATGTACGCACCCTAATACATTGTCAGCCCATGTATGCCTCAAAAGATAGGGTTTTTTAGTATTTGTTGTAATTCTGAGAATTTCGTCGTCAACCCTTTGTACTATCTCATACTTTTTCAACTTCAAATGTATAAATGAGTACTTGCAATAAGCCTCACACAACAAAAGATATTCAATGTGTCCAAGTGTGAATAAATGAGAGAGCATTGCCTCTTATTTATACTTTCATGTAGCATCCCACTTTCCTTATTTTAGGGAGTTCTCCATTATCTTTCCTTTTTTTTCCAGCTGCAACTAGAAGGAGGCTCCAACCCACTAGTTTCTTAGGCCACAAACTGAGGGAAGCTCCAACTCCCCAATTCTCTGGATACAACTAGAAGCAGGCTACAAAGCCCTAAGTTCTCCAGCTACAACCAACAGGTGGCTACAACCACCTATCCTTGCCTCGTACAATCTCCCTAAAGTAGAGGTAGAATGATGAAACCACTGTCACACTATCATTGTGAGATATACCACTATACAATTGTATCAACCTGTACCATTGACATGTATCCAACCTGCACAATTTCCCTGTAATCAATCTGTACTTGAAATGAACATGTATCAACCAAAATACAACAGGTACGCAACCTGTAGTGTTGCATCACACATATGTATGTGCCCTATCTGTTATGCAGCCTGCGTATGTATGTGACCAAACTATTATGCAGCCTGTGTATGCCTTCTGAAAATTAGGGTTTCCTTTCTCTTGAAAACTTATGACCCTCTGTAACTTCTTTCACATAGATACATAACTTGTCATTATATCCAAACTAAATCTATATCTTGTGCATGCATCCTCGTATGTATTTCTCTCTAGTCATGTGCCATAAGTGTGTGTAATCATGAATAAGTATAATATCCCTCACATGATCTAGACTTCAAACCCTTTCTGATATTCAACCTCTCAATACATCAACCACTACAAGATCTCAACCATATACCACAAAAATACTTAGTCATATGCCAAGAAATACAAGATGTGCCTCGACAAGAAGTATCAATGATAAATATACCAGCACTATATTTCTGTAGATATGACTTATATAGAAGATCACATGCATCCACTAGTCTCTCTAGGGAGAATTCTCAAATCTCCATAACCATTTCTCATACATACATCAAAATCCAAATAAATAGAAATAAGACATACCTTTTGAACCAATGGATATATCTGATGTATATGAGCACTATAGACCTTCCTGGGAGTTTGATATCAGAATCTAGAACCTATCCATCTTCATCTTCTCAAGTTTCCATAGATTTACCAACATGTACACACCCTAAAACACTACCATCCCGTGTATGCCTCAGTATGTACGCACCCTAATACACCGTCAGCCCGCGTACACCTCAGAAAATAGGGTTTTCTAGTATTCGCTGTAATTTCAAGAATTTCTCCGTCAACCCTTCATACTACCTCAGACTTTCGCAACTTTAGATGTATCAATGAGTACTTGCAATAATCCTCACACAACAAAATATATTCAATGTGTTCAAGTGTGATTAAATGAGAGATCCTTGCCTCTTATTTATACTTTCATGTAGCATCCCACTTTCCTTATTTTAGGGAGTTCTCCATTAACTTTATTACTTAAATAATTTGTTTTGCAAACACTTTGACTTTTTGGGGCTTCTAGATGACTCATGAGGGTCCTCCAACTTCACATGGCCATAACTCTCTAACCATGAGGAGTTACGTGACATTCCACATACCACCGGAAATGACATGACAAGAACTATAAATATAGGATAGTTTCACTGAAAAATTCATTGACCTTCATCTCATTATTCCATAATTAATCATGGGTTCTCCAACCATACTTCTAGGATAACTCAATCCGCAAAGTGTCTTCCCATGAGGGATTTTACCATAAGGGGACCACTTTGGAATTCATCTATTTGTACTTCTTATCAACTATGACTAGACAATAATGAGTCATCTTTACATCAACAAACTTGTGTCAATTACCCAAACCTTTGTGCTACTGGAATTTGCTACCAGACTTTCTTCAAGAGTTGACATAAATGATAACCAACCCTAATCAACAATGGATTCACTAAACAAGATTTTTCATGGTTGTCCCGGTTGTACATCGAGTAAGAATCTGTAGTGATCGAGAAATCATAAAGGGAAAATGGTTTCTCCTTCGATTACAAAAAACTCGGGCCCGAGTTAATTCCATAGCCAATCATGTCGTGAAGTCAATACAATATTCATAAGAGATAATATATTCAACTTACACAAGTGAACATGCTAATATCTCTCCTCATTACTTCCACCTCTTATCTACACTTTATCTAGACTCTTTGGTAATATCATAATATTGATATTAGTTACATTATTTTGTTTTTTATTCCCTTTAGGCAGTGACTAGCAACGTCATTGCTATTATCTCTTGCTTTATATATAAACTATCTATTTTTGAGAATGGAGAAAATCTTCTAATGTATTTTTGTGAGGTGGATAAAATCTTCTAATGTATTGTTCTGTGAATTTTTAAATAGAGTGTGGGTAATAATGCATTAAGAATTAATAATGGTTCTTTGAATTTTTAAATAGAGTGCAAGTAATAATGTATTAATAATAAAGAATTGAATATAGGTTAGTTGTGATGGATTATTTTTATTTTATTACAACGTAATCAACTAAAAAAATTGATAAGTTTGTAAGGAAACACAAGGTGGGATTGGATTAATAACATGTATATATAAGTTATGATATTTTGGTAAGGAGGGTTACAAGTTTAACTTGTACTTTCTTTATTGATTCAAAATTGATTCAAATAAGTGAATGGTTATCAGACTCGGTACCTGCAAATGTAATTCAGTACTTAATGAAGGTTAGTTAAACTATTAAAGGCAATGCAAATGTAAAAGTAAATGAGACAAAGGAGACGAAAAACAAGAGTTAAATAAAATATAAAATGAAAAGAGAGAAAATATTGAAGAATGAGAAATGAAAGAAATTTCAGGTTTGTTGGACTTCCCATTACCCGAGATCTCCCTATTTATTCTTGTACTTTGATTATCAAAGGGTATTTTGGCCAAGAGGAGAGAATGAAAAGGATTAGGATTTGTGTGAATGTTGAATGGCCATAGAGCCATGAACTACATTTTAACTAGATATTATCGAAATGAAAATTGAGCAACCATTTGATGCTAGGGTTTTTTCCTTTAGGTTTCCCTAGGTGAAATTCGTTGTCTTTATGTGTTGGAATTTCTTTGTGGTTGTGTTCATTACTATGCTTGATTTATTGGAATTTATCTATGTTTAAAATGTTTCTATTAATTGGATTGATGCATGTGTTGAAGAAATTGTAGGATAATACATTATATTTACTTAGAAATTTGTTTTCCATGAAGACCCTCTAATAGACAATGGCTATGTAACCACATCCATATATTCTTGTTGAATTAAGGGATCTATGGTAATCAGAAACTAACTATTGCAATTAATCAGCTTAGTTTCTAATTTTGTATATGAATGTTGGAGAAACTTCAGTTTGTTAAAGCATACACAACAATGGTTGTCTTATCCATTTCTATACACATCCCAAGGTTATTTTCCTCGATCAAACATTGTCCAAGTATCTTCTAGGAGGTTGTATGTAGGTTGTATAGGTCATATGTATCCTAGAATGGCATTCTCATCTCCCTGGTAGTTGCATGAGTTGAAGGTTGGATGTGTGGGATGATGTTGGATGTATTTGATTACCCAATAGTAGATACCACTACCTCCAATAACTCATGGTTGCTTTGGTCAATGCATTTTGGAATTTACTTAGTCATTTCATTCAAGCAAAGTTTGTTTATCTCATTCCCATGAATATATGAAGGCACCTCACTAGTAAATACATATTTTACAAATTGCAAAATCATTGTGTATGGAAACAATCCTTATGACATTCCATTCATCTTAAGAAGCCATTTCAAATGTGTTCTAATTATTCGTTGTCTCGTACATGATGAATTAATGGTGTAAGGTTGAAGTGGAGTATGATTGTAACATATGGAATGTGGAAGGATGGGTGTTGAATGAGACATACCAATTCATTATGAATTCTCTATGATTCATATTCCCTTTACCGATGAAGCTTCATCCTTGGCACTCATTTTACTTGAGAAGACAATGTATATGTATGTGAGTTTTACATTATATTAAAACTCTAAGTTGAAGCTTGTTCTTCGTCATTACTGGAACAATACACTGAGATTGCTATTGGTTTGGATTTAACGTTGAATTAATTAAATTATTTGTTTGTTGGATTGTTGATAATAAGTGGATTGTTGGAGTTAACTGTGTGCATAATAATTTTGGTGGTGTGTTAACACCTACAACTATAAGACCAAGCAATAAGGAGGTATACATGTCCACACATTACACATGCAAGCAATTGGATTTGAACCCTTGAATAGAAACCAATTCAAAGGGTGTGTCATTCAATTGGTTCTTGAAAATAGATCATTGCTGACATGAAATAAATCAAGCCTTGAAGCAAAGAAGCACAACAGATCCTCATGTGCCTACCTAGTGATAATAACAAAGAAATTTTCACTCAAAATCATGTGTTGTATTGGAATTGTTAGTTGGTTGTTGTGAAAGGGTGTGTCATTTGATTAGTTCTTGAGAATAGAGCATTGCAAACATGAAAAAACTAAATCCTTGAAGCAAAGAAGCACAACCAATCCTTGTGTTCCTACTTGGTGATAACAATATAGAACTTTGCACTCAAAATCAGATTATTAACATCGTTATTTGGTTGTTGTGTGCAGGCTACACTGAGAAAAAATTCCTTGTAACCATTATGAGGATAGATATCTCTGCATAAGATAGAGAAACAAAGATTAGAAGTTAATTACGTAGAGGATCCATGTTGGTGAAGTGAATGGGATATAATCAACTTGGTTAATGGATCACTTATAGCTACTTCAAAGGATTGAGTAAAGGATTTTGTGAATAGAATGTAGTCAATGTTATCCACCTTAATGAAAACATGCAAGTGCGCTTATGTATGCAATATGTGAAGGTGGGTAATCACCTCATGGGGCCAAAAATTCAACCCCTACCTCTAAATACCCTCGAGATTTAGTGGCTTTCAATCCTTGGGACAATGTGTTCACCCCTTCTAATAAGAGTTTAAAGCATGTTATTCTAGGTCAACCCTCCATCTTGTTATCAACCCTTAGTTGTAGGGATACATATAATTTGTGAGACTATGATCCATAAACAAAACAAGGTTCACATTTGGGGTGAATACTTATTTCAAATAAGGCATTAGATAAAGGTTAATCAAGACAATACTTATGTCTAGATTCTTGGAACTTCTTCGGCCATTTTCCTAAACATGCCTATGGTCGCATTAGCATATTCTTGTTTCCTTTTTGCATACAAGTATATATTATTTTATTTTATTCAAGGTTTTACCTTAGGGGTTCTTTGTGAGAGTTCATCCTCCACTTTTTTTTCTCCCATCCTAGTGACCACATTTAGGTTCTTGGAATTCAGTGCTTCAAGCTTAGTAATCCAGGAGGATCCAGGAATGCTCATAGAGGTCCAGAAAGATATGAAATGCTCACATAGGTCCCAAGGGATCCATAAAATATCAAAATTCAACTATCTCAAATGATCAAGAAAATGGGATCCATGATTAGATATCGTTGTTATCTTTCCAACGATGTAAAGGGTAAGTCAAATGGAGTTCGTATGCAAACGTTATGCATGGTCAAAGTTTTGTCAATAGCAAAAGTCAAAGGGAAAAATTCAAGGGGTGACATGTGTCACTGTTGCAAGGGTTACATGTGGCACATGACTGTACATGTGATGTGGCATGAAATTTTGGCAATTGATTGGGCCGATCGTACATCTAGTTGGATGAATTATATGTTGAAATGTGGCAAGGGATAACCAATGAGAGGTTGCCAGGTGGCAGCCTCCCATTGGCCTATATTGGTTAGTGTTTATCAAAATGTTATGGAGACAACGGGGTTCGAACCTATTGGCCCTTGAACAAGTTTTGGGATAACCTGGATCACTTTGACCTATTTTGGAACTGCGACAGCTAGTCAAAGAAGGACCACCAAGTGAAGCATCTTGGTCCACTTTTGGGCCCCTATTTGGGTTTTTGGGTTAATGTAATGGGAAAGGTATGTCGGTCTGTGGGTTTACAAACGCTTAGGCCCACTTTTGTAATGTATAAATAGATTCTTAGGCTATATAGAAGTAGCAGTGCATCTATGCGATGTATGGCAGACGGATTAGTGCTAATAGTTCAATCTGTGTGATCAGAAGTGGATTGTAAATGCTCTGTGCATGATCAAAAAAAGATTGCAAGGCTAAGTGCAAGTTGTTGTAAGAGGCTTTGTGTTGAAGTGTAAGGAAGAAGGATCTAGCGAGCTGCGTAGATCTGTTGTCCTTTGCAAAGAAGGGTTTTTGTGCTTTGTCTTGTAACTGACGACTGAATATACTAATAAAGAAGAATATTTGGTGGACGTAGCCCCAGGGTGGGGGTGAACCATGTAAATCAGTGTGTAATGCTTTGTGCTTTGATTCATTGTGTTTATCTCTGCTTATGCTATGTGCTTTTGATATATTCATTTATGATTTGTGCTTCTTAGATGTATATGATTATTAGATCTGATGTATGTGTGAGTGCTTAGTGTTGATCTTTCAGATCTCATGTATTACTGCTGCTAAGTCCTAAGATACTGTAGATCTAAGTGAATATTGTGATGCTTTGTGTTATCTGCGAAGTAGAATATGGGTTGGATAGTAATGGTTGACTGATGCTAAGTGTTTTATAAGTAGCATAATCACAGATCTGTGTCCCAGCTAAGGTTGTAGACACCTGAGTCTTGCAACCACCCCTACCTCTACCTCGGGTGAGACTTCATTTGCTTCGCAGGTGTTGCTGAAAGCACCGATAGTTAGCATTTTCTTGGTGCTCTCTTGAGCATTGAACCCTGGGTCTGCCCCTCTGTGCCAACAAATGGTTCTGTTGTCGGGACCGAAACTGTGATTGATGGGAACTGAAGTAAAGAAAAGAGAATATCTATGCGTAGATCTATTGCCCTAGTGCACAGTGTCCTGCTTGACCTGTGAAGCTTTGAGCCAAGAAAGAAAGGTCAAATCTGAAGAGAAGAGGCCAGATATACAAGAAAAGAGGTTGATACTGAAGAAAAGAAGCCATATTTGAATGCTTTGAACTCTAGGAAAAGTAAAAGTGGAAGCTCCTGAAGAAAAGAGGTCAGATCTGTAAGAAAGAGATAATATATGTAAGTTCTGTGCTCTAATAAAGGTAAGAAAGTTCTAGATCTGGAAGCTTTGTGCTTTGTAAAAGTAATACTAGTAGAAATTTTTGTTTCTAAAAGCATGGATCTAGGTATTCTTGGTAGATTATGTCCTAGCTTGAAAACTAGGGCATTGTTATATGAAAGAAAGTTTGATATGAATATATCTGATAAGTATAATGATAGATGTGTTATACCTATGCATAGAAAGAATGTTTTGACTAAAAAATGGATGCAGGATCCTAGAAAGAAATGTTTGCAAGCTAACTACCATGATCCTAGTGCGTAGTACAGAAGAAGCTAGGGATCATTTAAAATAAAGAGAGGATTGACCCTATGTTACAGTTGCAAAAGACCGGGACATCTAGCTAAGGAATTCCCTAGTGGAGGACTCGGTTGTCTTTGTTGCAAATCTCTAGATCATGAAGTATTGGATTTCCCTAGAATGATTTCTAATCTTGAAAAATGAATATGCATGAAGAAAACCCTAACGAAGATCCAAAAATAGCAGAACCCCGGAAAGAATCAGAGAATATGTTGCTACAAATGAAAGACACCTTGAATGACCACCGACATGTTAGATTAGAAGAGATATTTAAAGAAGAAGAATGCATCGAGGTAAGAATAGGAGAATTTGACATTGACTGTGTTTTGGATGAGAAAACACAGGTGAATAATATGACAGAAAAAACTTGGGAAGCTATAGGGAGGCCTGCTATGACTCCATCTCTAGGAGAAATAGGGTTATTCAGAGGGAAATTGGTAAACCTATGTGGAAGTCTCACTCAGATATCTATGAATGCCAATGGAACTTTGACAGAGGAAGATTTTGAGATTATCAAATTCATTGAGGACAACGCCCCATTTACTATGTTACTTGGAAATCCTTGGATTGAAAGAGATCAAGCCAGAAAGAAGGAAGACGAAAAAGTTTTAGAACAACAGAGACAAGAGTTAAAAGAATTCAGGACCAAAAGGATCGTGCAGTTGATTGAAGAATAGGAGAATAGATCGAAGACATATCACACTAGGAACCTGGACATCGAAGTTATCAGAATGCCAAAGGACTCACAGAAGACTGAAGTTTCTATCTCAGATAAAGAAGAGATGTTATACCTGAACCATAAGAAAGAACCTCAGCATCGCAAAGTGACTATATCCAAGGAAAATATGAATCATAAGGGGAAAATAACTACTGAGACGAAGCTCACTGGAAACAAAGCCATAAAGTTAAATAAGAAGAGGGAAAAATTGTAGGAGATTCCAGATGAAACATAGCAAAAAGAAACTTCACAAAATTTGAGCTTCGCTGAGATATCAGAACAACAACATTGGTCACTTCGCCATGGCGAAGCAATATAGCCGTTGGACTGATATACCCATTCGACTTCAGCCCCAAACAGATAGAAAAGCATTAAAGGATCACCACCATACCATTGGATAGCTCCAGAATGAATAGAACGGATTTAACAGAGGCCCCATACCCATTGCAAGCAGACCGTTGTTGAGTTTACCAATTTATATCATCGCGCCATGCCCGAAGAACCCTTTTTCCAACTCAGAAATTTAAGCTCGCAGACTAGCATGTGTCTACAGTGATCATCACGTCCTTGTTATTCATTCCCGTGCAATGCCCAAGATCACTGTGACCCCGATTATTTATTCCATGTGCATATGTCCGATGAACTCACCGTAGTCGAAGAGTCCATTACAGAAGTCCTCCTTGATTTAATGACTAAGAGAGTCATGTCAAAAAGAGGAATGTCCACTAGAATCCAAGCATCATCGACAAGAGGAGTAGTAGCTTCTTCATCCACTGCCCGAGCAGGATCATCTCGACGGGTCGACGAGAAGTGTACTAAACATAGAGACGATTTGGCGAACGCTAAACTAATTCTGAACATTTTTCCTGCTTACCTACCCCCTCTGCGTGGTGAAATCAACCGTGATAGTGTGCCTCGAGAATTTGAGTATGCTATGGTTATTGCATACCTGCCAAAAGGGGTGCGCACAGTTTGTGCCGATCAGGACAAGCTCGCAATGTTGAAGTTTAGCAACTTCAACCTCAGCGACAGGAAAGTCTAAAGTATGCTCACTCCACACAAGTATCTAATGAAGATGAAGGGAAAGAACTCAAAGATCATCTCACAGTATTGGACCCAGAACCTCGTGCAGTTGACATTGATGAATGTCATGAAGATCCTACACTTTGGTAGACATGAGGAGGTGAATGCATGCGTAAAGATACTTTTGTCTTGCTATCACAGAGGCTACTTGTGTTTGAACCTCTGTTTCATGGTGGATCCCACCTTGATTAATTGGATCACAGGACTCAGCATGCAAGGACCTAATCCATAGGAGTTCTATCCTGGAAAGACCACCGACAGAGCACTAGCAGTGAAGATCAAAGAAACCTATGGAGATGTCGAGAAGGGCACACGAAGCTACAAGGTATCCTCTATTCAGAGTGGCACAGTGTGCCTTTCCTGTTAGTTGATCATAGGCAAGATAGTCCATAAGAATTGGCCCACCCAAGTAATTGGATTCGTAGTCGATCTCGTAGGGAAGTGCAGAGAAGGACTTCAAATGAATTGGGTGAAGTACTTGGTGAATCAAATTGAACTGGATTGCAGGGAAGCGCAAGACCAAGGGTATGAGTTCCATTTCAGTTGGCTTCTCATACAGATCGCCTTCATAGCATGGGGGATGTCAGAGGGTTCCACTTTCCTAGAGACTGACCCATTTGAACCTTTGGCTTTGAGGTTCAGTACCCTATGGTACTCAATCGATTTGAACAAGCAATGGTAGTCGAATGTCATCTTCCACGTATACTACAACTAGCTGAAGACCGCCATCCAGGCTATGCCTCACATTACCCCAAATACACTCCATAGATTCAGACCCTTAATGAAGTTCAGCACGGATCTCCACTTCATTTATATAATAGTGCGAGATGATGAAAATAAGCAACAGTTGTAGTCTTATTACAAGTTGACTGAAGAAGACCTCGAAGAGATCACCAAGGATTGGTCAGTGGACCTTCTCATTCCAGTGAACCCTGTAGAGTTGTCCAATGTTGATAGCCCAAAGAATGTACTGGACACACTGGGACCAAGAAAAACGAAGAAGCCTGAAGAGGTCCATGAAGTAAACAGTACATCTGTAAGGCCTGCCTCTATCACACCAGACAAAGGAGGTGATGGTGAAGAGATAGAAGGTGCAGAAATTGAACAACAGAAAGGCGAAGTACCACCGCCTAGGGACGAAGAAGATTCGTCAAAGAAAAGGAAGGTCTCACCTCTGAAATCATCCTCCTGAAAGAAGCCTAGGACCCCTGTAACCAATATGTGAACTTCCCTCACATTGGATGATTTTGATTTCATCATTGTAGCAGTGAATGATGCTTCAAAGGAGATAGTAGAGAAACAGGAGGTGAAGAAGGAGAAGATGTATAACCGTATAGAGATTGAACTCCAAGGAGTTTAGCAGGCACTTCAATTCAGCTGCGCAGTACACATTATGCCTCTGATAGCAGGGACTATAGAACCAAGAGATGAACCAGCCTGACTTCACAAGATTGCTGGCATGGTCAAAGCTCAACTTCGACAAGCTCAAGAAGACACAGCACGAACCACCCAGGATATGACACAGGTACAGGGAGTACTTGTCGAGCATCACAGTGCTGTCGAAAGAGAAAAACTTTCTCTTCAAGTATAGTGGGATAAAGAGAAAGTAGAGCTACAGCAAAGAAAGGAACATTGTCTTGCAGAGCAGCTTGAAGTAAAGGAACTAGTCGAAAGAGCACTCTACTCTGTGACCATTATCGAAGTACCAGCTGAAAAGAGAGTTCCACGGAAGGTGGCCCAACTTGAAGGCGTTATACAGAAGTTGCAGCAACGCATTGCTGATCTAGAACTTCATGTTGTGCCCATGACCCCCCAAGAGATAAGAGACCAGCGAGAAGCAACTACTCAGAGCTCAGTTGATCAATTGAAATATCTTGCCTCAGAGTGCAAATAACTCAGTAACAAGAGTTCCCAAATCTACGAGAACCTTACAGAGAATCTGAATTTATAGGCACTTGAGTCACAGCTCCAGGAAGCAAAGCAGCATGCAGATACATTACAGGCACAGCTAAAAGCTCTGTCTACAGTGGATAGAATAAAATGATCTCATGAACAACGCATAGCTCAACAACAAATACACATGATCCAGAGTAAAGTGATGGAAGTCACTCAGCACATCCAACCGATGCAAGACAAGGCATGCATATTATTTGTTGAGATCAAAAGCCAGGGAGTAGAACTTAAGAAAGTCATCATCACTGCAAAACAACACTTGGAAGGACCAGTAAATGACACAGTGATCCTGGAATTCACCCAGTAGGAGGCCACAGCGAAGCAGCAGGTCGAAGTAGCTCAAGCCAAGCTCGAATCCTTTGAAGCAGAATTGCATAGACCAAAGTGACTCGGGATGAGTCACAGGTGAGTGTTGGGGGCCTGTTGGCCCTTGACCAAGTTTTGGGATAACCTGGATCATTTTGACCTATTTTGGAACTGCGATAGACAGTCAAAGAAGGACCGCCAAGCGAAGCATCTCAGTCCACTTTTGGGCCCCTATTTGGGTTTTTGGGTTAAAGTAATGGGAAAGGGACGTCGACCCGTGGGTTTACCCACGCTTAGGCCCACTTTTGTAATGTATAAATAGATTCTTGGGCTAGATAGAAGTAGCAGTGCATCTATGTGATGTATGGAAGACATCTTAGTGGTAATAATTCAACCTGTGCGATCTTAAGTGGATTGTAAATTCTTTGTGCATGATCACAAGAATCTTGCAAGACTAAGTGCAAGTTGTTGTAAGAGGATTTGTGTTGAAGTGTAAAGAAGAAGGATCTAGCGAGTTGCGCAGATCTTCTGTCCTTTGCAAAGAAGGGTTTTTGTGCTCTCTGTTGTAACTGATGGCTAAAGATACTAATAAAGAAGAAGAGTTGGTGGACGTAGCCCCAGGGTGGGGGTGAACCACATAAATTTGTGTGTAATTCTCTATGCTTTGATTCATTGTGTTTATCTCTGCTTATGCTATGTTCTTTTGATATATTCACTTATGATTTATGCTTATTAGATGTATATCATTATTAGATCTGATGTATGTGTGAGTGCTTAGTGTTGATTTGTCGGACCTGATGTATTATTGTTGCTAAGTGTTGAGATACTGTAGATATAATTGAATATTCTGATGCTTTGTGCTATCTGCGAAGTATAATAAGGGTTGGATAGTAATAGTTGACTCGTGCTAAGTGCGTTGTAAGTAGTATAATCACATATCCGTGTCCCAACTAAGGTTGTAGATACCTAAGTCTTTCAACCACCCTTGCCTCTACCTCAAGTGAGACTTCATCTGCTTCATAGGTGTTTCCGAAAGGGTTGGTAGTTAGGGTTTTGTTGGTGCACTCTTGAGCGTTGAACCGTGGGTCTACCCCTCTGTGCCAACAGAACCCGTGAATTCCATAACCTCCCAAATCCTTATACCAAGCTCCATTACCATTGTGCCACCGTATAATCTTTTAACTATATATGGGCCTAAAACTATATAAAGTTGGTATAATGTATATTTGGTGGAGAAAAGGGTTGAGGGCATAGCCCCCAACCCATTATATTTGGTCACATGGCACAATATATAACTCTGGTCAATATTCGTGGTGGATTAAAACTTTGGTTATAACCTCTGAACTATAAATAATATATGGTTGTAATAATTCAACAAAACATCGAAATAGTTGGTTGTCGGTGGAGCTTGAACCCCCGACCCACCAACTATGCCAACGACCTTAACAAGCTCCACTAACCAAATTTATGCCAACTTTAGTTGATTACAACTATGCCCTAAATAATCGTTAAAGGGGTAACGTGAATTTTAGAGGACAGTTAAGGGCCCACTCCCTATTTAATGGGTGTGTGGACCGATATTGTACACACATCCCAATGTGCACAGATCCCAATGTAGGAACACATGTCAAGGTGCACTAATTTCAATGTATAATGCATTTATGTGTCTTGAAGTGCATGTCAAGATTGCATAAGTTTATGTGTTGCATGGGAAATCATGTCATAAGGTATATTGTCCACACCTAGGAAATTGTATACTCGTTGAATTCGTTTTTCCCCAAGGATCGTGAATTTGAAGTCTATTTTGCGATCATATGTCATTTGTAAGAGTATTATCTCAGTTTTTCATGTATGAGACCCATATTCTCGTGATATGTGTATAAAGGGATTTTTCGGTACCTATTCGGAATTTGGTCAACTTTATAGTCAAATTTCTGATAATTTCACAAGGATTTCAATGGCGAACTCATTTTCTTGTTTTGAGCAGTGGAATTAAAGAGAGTCTATAAAATTGGTTTTTTATGCACCATATTGTAATGTAATTTAGTGTTTGGAGATGATGGAGAATAGTCATATTATCTAAAGGGACTTTGAAGATGAAGCGACATATGTCATCCATATATGTAATTTGAGTTCTTTTATTTTATGTTGTATTATATCACTATTATTCAAGTTATTCATCGGTATTAATGAAGTTTATGGACAAATAAGCATATTCACATGTGTTTTTTCAAATAGTCAAGTGATCTTCATTTACCAAATCTAGTTAGAATGTTTATGTGTATTTAAGAGTTGGTTTTACATCTAAGTATTTTCAGATCAAGTTGGTATCAAAGTTGGTTTTCACATTTATTTTCAAGTGATTCTTACGATGTCCAAACTCAAGCTTGGTGAAGGCACACTTGAAGAATTTAATCCTGAGATTGAATGTGTATTTCGAGGGAAAGAAATGGAGCATGAAGATGTTCTTTCTGAGGTTGATAAAGAGTTTTGAAAAATGTTCCTTGATATGACATCCATGGTTAAGGAATTGTGGGAATACCTAGAAAAGAGAAGAGAAACTCATCATCAAAATTAAGGTGGTCTAGTTGAAACAATGGTAAAAATTGAAGCAGTTGAAGGAGGAGGAGAAGGTGAAAAACCTCTAGGGTCTCCTCCATCCCCATCATCACCATCATCTTCTTCTTCTTCTTCTTATGATGAAAGTAAACATCCTTCTGATAAGAGGAAAAAGCGTTCTAAAAAGTGTTCTCATTCTCATGATCAGACTTTGTTAAAGCTAGATGTAAAGTTTGATTTCCTTGTTTATGATGGAGAGTTGAATGCAGAGAATTTGGATAATTGGGTCAAACAAATTGAAGTATATTACAGGGTATATAAAATCATACATGATACTTCAAAGATACAGTTGGCTACTCTTTGCCTGAGCAGCACAACATTGATATGGTGGGAGAGTCGAAAACAGGCTGATCTTATTCAACTTGGTAAAATAATTTCTTCCTGTATTGAATTTATTGTTGCATTAAGAAAGAAAACTTATCCATTAGATTACATGAAAACATCAATGATTTCTTGGAAACATCTGAGACAAGGAAAAGGTAAAAATGTTCAATCTTATACACAAGAATTTAAGAGGAAGGAATTATCTTTGGGGATTCCATTACACACTCATGACACTCTTCTAAAGTATATCAGTGGTATGCATTCATATCTTCATCATACTACATTGATGTTTAATCCTACTAATATTGACAAAATATGAATACAAGATTCTCATATTGAAGCCATAAAAGGAAAACCTGTTGTTGAAGATGTGTTAGAGGAGCCACATGAATTTTGTCACACAATTGGCTTAGGTTGATGGATAGTTGGTATGGATTTTTGGTTTTCATTGACGTCAACTATTGGAGAGTGATATTGTAGATTGATGTCAACCCTTAGTGATTGATGTCAACCCTTGGAGAAAGTCTGGTAGAGAATTCTAGTAGCACAAAGGTTTGGGTAATGGACCCAAGGTTGTTTCATGTATAATTGTATGAGTTTGAATATATTTGAAGATAAGACTCTTCTAGATGGATATTACATGTCATTCCATTTCTACTGGTATGTGGAATGTCACATAACTTCTCACGGTTAGAGAGTTATGGAAATGTGAAGTTGTAGAACCCAAGTTTGGGTAATGGAACCAAGTTTGTTTCATGGATAATGGTATGAGTTTTGATATATTTAAAGGCAAGACTATTCTATATGGATATTACATGTCATGCCATTTCTGGTGGTATGTTGAACGTCACATAACTCCTCACGGTTTGAGAGTTATGGCCTTACGAAGTTGGAGGACCCTCATATGTTGGCTTGAAGCCCCAAAAGGTCAAAGAAGTCAAATATCTTGCAAAGAAGAAATTATTATTTAAATGATAAAGTAAAGTGACAAAGTCAAGAAGGATTATTTAAATAATAAAGTGATGTGACAAAATCAAAGAAGATTATTTAAATGACAAAGTGAGGTGACAAAGTCAAGGAGGAATATTTAAATGATAAAGTAATGGAGAACTTTCTAATTATGGAAAGTGGTTAACCCTAAAAATGAGGAAAATAGTTTAAGTGACCTATAAATGGGTTAAGTGACCTAGAAATAGGTTAAGTGACCTAGAAATGGGTTAAGTGACCTGGAAGAATGAGAGTATAAATAAGAGGCAAGGCTCTCTCATTTTACATCATACTTGAGAATATTGAATATTTATAGGTGACTGAGGTAACCAAAGGATATCTAAGTTGAATTTCATATGGAAGGTAAAGAAAAGAAGGCCAGAATTCAAGGGAGGATAAATTCTTTTGATGATGCTTTCTAAGGTATGTTATTTACAGGTCATCTCATCATTTTCGCAATAATTTTTTTTCTAGAATGATTCAGACCATGAAATTGATATTCCATTGAGGAAACATATCCAAGTATCTGTGGTAAAACATTCATATTGTGGGTCATTTTATTTTTTTATTTACACACCGTGGAAAATAGGGTTTGTGGCTAGTCCTAAAACTAGTCTTAAACAAGTGTTTCAGGTAAAAACGCCATAACTTCTTCATAACAGATCCAAATTCAATAAGACTAGATGTGTTGGTTAGAGTACAGTATGTAGTATTTTTTATAACATTTTTAGATCCATTCAACAAATATTCAGTGTGGGGAACGCTCTACAAGGTCTCTCTCTAGAATAATTCATAATTCAGCAAGGTATGTCATTTTTTCTATAACTCCTTTTCTGAGAGGTTCCGAGTAGTGACACTTGGAGGAATTGTATCAAACACAGTGAAGAACATTATGTACTATTTTCAGATATTTATTCATTATAGGTACATATTTATGATTATTTCAAGTTAGGATTGTTTACTAATCCAAAATTAGTCATGTGAGACCATGACCATAGTTCAGGATCTTGGATCAGATTCTGAGGAAGAAACCAAGTTTACAATTGTGGGCATCAAAGGTAAATATTTTGTTGCAAGTTTGAGTTCATGTACTTCTTCTGCAAAGTCTAAACTAATTCCTAATGGAAAGAAAAGAAATAACCTATTTCATATATGAGTTATCTCAAAGCACATTGAGATTGATACACTTGTTGATAGTGGATCACAAGTAAATCTTATTTCAAAGAAAGGTGTTCATAATTTGGGATTGGAAACTAGGTCTCATCTGAGATTGTATCCTTTGGGTTGGGTTTGTGATAATTCTCAAGTACAGGTAAAAAATCAATGCAAGTTAAGGTTCACAATCACATCTAGTTTCATTAATGAGGTAGAGTTAGACATTGTTCCACTTGACATTTGTGAGATGGTTTTGGGAGGTCCATACTTGTATGATAGGAAGGCCATTTTCTACAGGGGATAGAATAAGTATATTTTCAAGAATGGGAATGAGTTCATTGTGAGAGCTCATCAGATGAATACGAATTTGACATGTGTCACTACAGGGCACATGCTAGCTAATGCTAGTATCCAATATCTAGGTTTACAACCTACAATTGAAATTATAATAGGTCATTTGGTTGATTTTGTTCTTATTAAAAAGGGAAAATATGTTGATGGTTCATTCTCTTTCGCATCTATATATTCAGTTTTGTTGTTTGGTTTATTACTAACCAATGGATTATGCTTGGCTACATCAAGAATGAATGGTGGAGTTTGTGGATTTAAGGTAATGGTTAACTTGGTTAGAAGTGTTGTTTTAGTCTTCATGATAGTTGTGATGATTCAAGTTCTTGTTATCCAAGAAAAAAGGATGGATCATACTGGAAAAGTGAGGCAAAATCATTCTCACTTCATTTATGAATAATCCATACCTTTGGAGGTCCAAAAATTCTTCAATGGGGAGGTTTGATCCAAGAGGATCCAGGAATGCTCACAGAGGTCCCACAAGATCCATAAAATCTCAAAATTCGACCATATCAAATGATCACAAAAATGGAATCAATGTGTAGAGATTTTCGTTAGATTTCCAATGATGCAAATGTAAAGTCAAATAGAGTTCGTATGAAAATCTTATGGTTGGTCAAAGTTTAGTCAACAAGAAAAGTCAAGGGGTGACACGTGTCACCATTACAAGGATGATACATGGCACATGACCATACAGGTGAAGTGGCATGACAGGTTTGCAGCTGACTGGGAAGATCGTACATCCAGGTGGATGAATTATATGTTGGCATATTGCAAGGGATAGACAATGAGAGGTTTCCATGTGGCAGCCTCCCATTGGCCTATATTGGTTAGTGTTTATCAAAAAATTATGGTGTCGATAGGGGTGGAATCTGTGACCTCCATAACCTCCCAAAACCTTATACCAAGCTCCATTACCATCATGCCACCATAATAGTTCTTAACTATATATGGGCGCAAAACTATATAAAGTTGGTATAATGTATATTTGGCAGAGAAAAGGGTCAAGGTTCTATCCCTCGACCCCTTAAATTTAGTCACGTGAAATAGTATATATCCCTGGTCTATGCCAAGATTTGTGGCAGATTAAAACTTTGGTTATAACCTCCGAACTATAAATAATATATGGTTGAATACAAAAAAACAACAATACGATTGGCAGTCTGTGGGGCTTGAACCCTCGACCTGTCAACTATACCAACAGCCTTAACAAGCTCCACTAACCAACTTTCCACCAACTTTAGTTGGTTACAACTATGCTCTAAATAATGGTTAAAGGGGTAACATGAATTTCAAAGGACGGTTAAGAGCCTGCGCCCTATTTAATGGGTGCCCAGACCGAGATTGTATACACATCCCAATGTGCATGGATTCCAATGTAGGAACACATGTCGAGGTGCACTAATTTAAATGCAGAGTGCATTTATGTGTCTTGCAGTGTGTACCAAGATTCCATAAGTTTATGTGTTGCATGGAAAATCATGTCATAAGGTATATTGTCCACACCTACGAAAGTTTATACTCGTTGGATTAATTTTTCCGCAAGGATCATGAATTTGAAGTCTTTTTTGCGATCATGTCATTTGTAAAAGTGTTATCTTAGTTTTCCATTTATGAGACCCATAGTCTTGTTATACGTGTAAAAAAGAATTTTTCGGCACCTGTTCGGAATTTGGTTGACTTTATAGTCAAATATCTTAGAATTTCACAAGTATTTCAATGGTGAGCTAATTTTCTTGTTTTGAGTAGTGGAATTAAAGAGAGTCCATAAAATTGGCTTTTTATGCGCCATATTGTAATGTAATTTGGTATTTAGAGACGATGGAGAACAATCATACTATATAAAGGGACTTTGAAGATGAAAGTGACATATGTGATCCACATATGTAATTTTAGTTCTTTTATTTTATGCTATATTATCTCATTATTCTTCAAGTTATTCATCAGTATTAATGAAATTTATGGACAAATAAGCATATTCATATGTGTTTTTGCAAATAGTCCAATGATCTCCATTTACCAAATCTAGTTGGATGTTTATGTGTAATTAAGAGTTTTTTTTACATCTAAGTATTTTAGGATCACTTAGGTACACTTTCTAAGAGATTTATGTTTCTTCCTTTCATTATCTTTTCTAATGTTACCAAGCAATCGTCTAAAGAATGATCTCCTACCTCTCAATTGTTGCAAAATTTTAAATCAACTTTATCCTTTAGTGGGCATTTGAGACTCAGGTGGTCATGTTTCTAGAAAGTAAAACAAATATTCTATTGTAACTACCTTGACCCCCATGTTTACCACCTCTGCCACCTCTTCTTCCACCATATCCACCTCTTCTTGGGTAGTAAACACCTCTTCCACCTTGTTCACCTTGGTTCTATTCTATTGTATTTGTATGGTATACTATATGAAAATTGGGCTTGTTATTGCACAACTTGTAGGTTGGGAAAATCCTGACCCAAACATCAATTGGAGACAACTAAGAGGGAACCTACCCACTGTTACCTTAGGCAGGTGTCCCCGTCACTTTACAGGTGAGGTAGTCACCTCAAGGGGGGAATCACGGTGACCCTAGGGGGAATGAGATGGAAAAGGGTGAATATGAAGAGGATTTCCCTAGGGGTCAATTCTATATGGTATGAAGGTCTTGGAAAATAGTCTTGGGAAGGTTCAAGGGTTTCCAAATGTGTTGAATGACCTAATATTGAAGTACATGCCCGAGACACAAGAAAAAAAAAGCATATGATGCAATATAACCAATTGGACAAGCAAGTTAATATTGTTGTCCCTAATATAAATTGTTATTAATAATATATATCATCGATGAAATGACACAATAAGTTGCTAAACAAGTGCTAGAAATCAAGTGAAATATTCAAGAGATAGACTAGCTAAACACAAGTAAAACTCAAGATTAAAGACCAAGATATTAGCATGAAAAGACAAGGTTGTTGTAAACACTTTATAAAGAAATATATATCAGTCTTATGGTTGTAACAATAAATTTATTACAACAAGACAATAATACAGAAAAAATCCTCCAAACGTTTCCCAAAAGTGCGCTAGACCAAGTAGTGTAAGTGTGCAAACTTTGGGTAATTTTCAGTGGTTGATTTGAGAGTTATTAAAGAAATTAGATTAAGGTTTATGCATACTTAATGGATGAAGATGCAATTTTTTAACAAAATCAAGAACTACCCCTTATAAGGGGATTCCCTAGTGGATAAGAGGTGCTCTAAGCATAAGGAACACAACCCAAGTTGCAAAACGTTAATACAACAAGAAAACATGTTTCCCACTGCAATATTTTGTTTCTCCAATGCAAGAATACTTCATATTAGTGCCTTTAAATATGGGTGATGGAGTATTTAAATCACAATCTAGATCAACAACAACCCTAGGGGTGTAAATCCTCTTACTCCCTAGGGTATTCCAACCAATCTTAGGGGAAATCTAGGAGGGTATACACACTCGTATTTCTCCTAGCAACCATTACAAAAATAAAGACTTAAAACCTTTCGCAAAGAGATGAAGAAATGATGGATGGTGTATCTAGCATACTCTTCCCTAGGTTTTCCACCAATAATAACCAAAGTAAGAAATAAAATAATAACATATCCATATTTTTGCTTACCTAATCCAAGAAAATGAGAGAACAAACCCTAGTTACCATGCAACAATCATCCAAGATTCAAGAGAGAAATCCTTTAGGGGGTGCACATCACTCCTCCTCATCCATTCACCAAGAGACATTCACCATAAGTCATTCCAAAAGAGAGAAACACCAAAATCACCAAGGGTAGGGAAAATTTCAGCCAAGTACTTCTCACAATGGGAGACTTATGTCATGAAATCTGATCTTATGATCTCTCTTTATACAAAATGTATCCAAAATAGTGTTTCCACGTCATATTAAGTTAAACCACAAGACAAGGGGTCAAAAACACTAATATTACCCCTTTTACAAAATAATGTTAAACAACTCACTTAAAATTTCATTTTACACAAAAATAAACCCTAATTCAAAGTGATGTCACCCCTTTAGGGGACGTTTTGGCACTAGGAGCAAGTTGTTGGTGTTGGAGGAGTGTAGTTAGGCTTCCCAAAGCCACATTTCAAGAATCCAAGTCACTTTCTTCATGGTCAAATCCCAATTCTCCTCAAAAATTCCACGTGAAAAAGCGTGGTGATCTCACCACCAAACCCTAGCCCCCATAGATGGCATCATGCTCCTAAAGGTGACATTTTTCATCTCCTAGGAAAACGTTTGGCATGTAGAGGCTAATTTGTGTCTTCCAAGTCATCTTCTAGGCCTCCAAATTTTCATCTCTCTCAGCTGGCATACAGACCCTTGGCATCCACCTGTGGGCTTCAAGCCCCATGGAAGCCCAAGCTAGGCTTGTTCCTCCAAAATTGTCTGCCAAATAGGTCCTGCAAAGACAAATAAGAACTCCCTCTAAGGATATCAAGTCAAAATATCATGATAAGTAAATCAAATCAATAAATGAGCTACCTTATAAGCATGTGCATTAAAGATTACCCTCTCAAACAATTAAATGCTCAAATACATTATCCGACTTTCCAAGATTAGATATGGGAGGGTTGATGAGGTGTCCTATTGGGTAGATATTTCCCTAGGTCAAGGAGTGTTTCCAAGAGATCCTTCGGTAATACATGTAAAGTGGATGAAATGGGTAAGGGTCAAGACTCAATGGGCATGGGTTTCATGACATACAAGGGGTTGCAGTGTCTCATTCATGGGTGCCTTTGTAGAGGGTGTGTGTAACCTTCGTTTGCAATGCAATTTTTCCAAGCCCATCGGTTGTTTTCCATTCTTTGTTTCTTCCAAATTTTAGGGACAAATTTAAGGCCACTATCCTAGTGTGGTGTCAAATAATGACAATATCACTCACAAATACCTAGTCGAAATGAGAAGGTTGGCTCTTGATGATACCCGCTTTCTCTCAACCATGCAACTGAGATTCATTACCCTGGCTTGGTGACCAAATGATGGTAATGTCATACCACTAAATATCCATGATCATGATAGGCCGACTCATGATGAGAACTCCTATCCTCCAACTAACCCTTTAAGCATTCTTAATCATTATTCTCGTGGGTCCCCCTTGTCTTGTAGATAAGTGTTTCATTGATTTCTTGGGGGATCCTTGGGTGAAGCATCTAGAAGGTTTATACATAGGATTTTATATTTTACCCAAAAAAAATCTCATTGGACCATTAGCCCCTTCTTCCCATAAAATGAAGAACAACCCCTTCTTGGGTCAATACACCCTAAAATACCAACAGATGAGAAAATGGGGG
>ML826595.1:101447-116351 GCA_009831015.1 Picea engelmannii
CCTATATTGCATGATGCCACATGGCCTGCAATGCCAACCAAACTTTCGTCAGACATACCAAAGTTTGAAGGAAAGGCAGGGGATGACCCCGCCAACCATGTTATGACCTTTCATCTATGGTGTTCTTCCAATAGCATCATGGACGATTCCATCAAACTACAATTATTTCAATGCACACTTACTGGCCCATCAGCCAAATGGTATGTCGAAGAAAAATTAGGGTCCCATACGACCTTTGAGTCATTGGCAAAAGCCTTCTTAGTATTTTTTTAATTACCCATCCGCCACGACAATGGTCTAGAACTACTATCTATCTGCAAACAGACTTCAGCCACCCACATTGTTGACCACATTCATGAGTGGCGTAGGCGATGTAGTTTGTGTCAAGCAGAAACCACCAAGCAACAGTGTCTCGACTGGTTTCTTAGATCACTTGTCGCTCTCCTTGGAAAGGATGTCGCTTCCACCTTCCCTCAATCTGAAGAGGAAGCCATCAGTAAGGCCCAATAGTACGACCTCATATACGCATAGTCAAGATACTTATACACAGTACTTCCTGATCTTCCCAAACCTACGCCATTTGGCCAAGACAAACCCGGGATGTCTCATTCAGCAGACGGACTAATAGGTGCCACCACACATCATGGACCACAACCCCAACCACCACCGATGTATGGAACACCTCAGTACCCGCCGGTATATGGGGGAACTCCTTATTACCCCCCACCCACTTATCAACAGCCATACCCTGTTGTTATACCTCCACCCATCAGTGGACCACCGACGGCACCTCCCATACATCCACCTATTCCCACAAGCAGTGGTACTCCCTCAACAGCAACTTACAGTACTAGTGAAAGCACTACACCTTCCTATGTACCTTATGGATCGGTACCACCGCAAAATCCATACTTCCCCTTTCTTGGTCCTCCACAACCCATGGCTCCCCCACATCTGCATGCGGGGGTAAATTTTGTTCAACATTCCGCCACTCAACAATACCAGAATTTTGAACAATTGAATACAGCCAACCCAAATCATCCATCGAACAATACCAGGAAGAAAGGAAAGAATAGGAATAACAACAACCCTGGTCAAGGTGGGAATCAACCCCTACAGCATCAACCCACTGGGGGCAACCAGAACCAAGGGAACCAAAACCCCCAAGGGGGCAATAACAACAAGTGCCAAGGTCGGAATACTGTTAAAACCATCCACCCTTGTGCTCTTTATGGCGTGTTTGGTCATTACACTCACCATTGTGCTCAGATCGCCGATTTCAAATGGTTGAAAGACTCAGGTAGTCTTCCCCCTACCCCTGCACAAACTACCCCTCAGTAGGCACCACAACAGTATGTGCAACAACCCCCTCCCTTCGTACTTCAAAATCATATTCCACATCAAGGCGTGGTAAACACCCAACAGGATGCACAGCGTCCCCCACCTCAGGTAGGACAATACCACAACCCTAACAATCCAGCAGAGCGTACCATTCTCCTCACCAGTGAGGAAGAAATCCTTCTGCAAACGTGGAATCGTCAATATCCAGCTGAGTCTACTCCTATCTCTCCAGAGACAAACCCTACACCAACGGAACCCCCGTTAGTAATCCCTCGCCCTTCCGTCGAACCACCATTACACATCCCTCGCATCCCTTTGCGCAGGAATGTTCACAACCCACAGGCTAGGGCAGCTCACAATTATAGCTTGGTAGACGACTTAGCGCAATCCTCGGCTGCCATGTCAGGCTTGGAAGTCCTCCAGACTTGTCCTACACAACGAAAATCACTACTTTCCACCTTGGGGGCAGTCGACCCTGCTGATACTCGACTCATCACCTTTGACCTTGATAGTTGCAAACCTCGCCTTCCTACCGCAATCGCTATTCAAGCACCAGTAAAAATACAGAACATCACCGTCCATCGGTGTATCATCAATGAAGGAGCATCTACATGCATCATGTCCAAAACAGTATGGCAGAAAATTGGCTCCCCGGAACTCATACCATCCGCCATCACATTACGAGCCTATGACGGATGACCATCATCTCTTGAAGGGCTCTTCCAAAATGTCCCCGTCGAACTCAGAGGAAAAACTATCCTCATTGACATAGAAGTTATCGACGCACACCTCGATTACAATATCTTGTTTGGACGTAGCTACATGTACGCTATGAAGGCAGTGGCATCTTCCGTCTTTCGGGCAATCATGTTTCCCCACAACGGAAAGATTGTAACCATCGACCAAGTCTCACATTATGAGCCCAACCCCTCTGCCAATCTCAATAACATTCTTCCCCTCAGCCACACCAACCAAGACGTATATCCACTCGTAGAGATGGGTCCTGGAATTTTCAAATATCCATCCTTATTAGGGACATACCATGGAGCACCCCCACTCCTTCCCCCTAATCAAGTATGCATTGTCTCATCTAACAAAAATCACACGGAGGATGCTCGCCCTCCTCGGGAGGATTCAATCATTCCTGACATCTCGGTAGTCACAAAACCACTCCAAGCGGAGCCTCCTACGCACTCGTCGACCTCAACAGCCCACGAATCCACATCCACTCAGGGACCTAGTCCCATTTGGGAGACAGTTCCATGACCCCTCACTCAAATTCCCTTCTTTTACCCACCACCCGGTGTAGAATCTTTCCAGGTAGCCGTAACACTCACACTACCCAATATGGTGTTAGCAATCCTAGTGTGGTATTTACATCCACCTGATATGGTCCCTCGCCCACAGGAAGGCCTCCCCATGACGATTCCTGTCCTCACCCCCACTACCCCCATACTCCCTACCCCCCCTGCTACAGCTGGGGGCAGGAGGAAGAAGAAGGATCCCACCGCTCCCCTTCCCCCACGCATCACACCACCTTGCGCATTATGCGAGAAAGAAGGCCACCAAACCAACAACTACCCATCCCTACCTGAATTACAGAATTTGATTTCCCCCAATCCCACTCCACCAACACCCATCACTACTGCAAGTCCCACTACCACCAACCCTTCCAGTAGTAAAGGGTTGAGGACTAAATTTGCATGTGCCATATGTTCAGAATATGGCCATTACACCCATCATTGCCCAGCACTACCACGCTTTCGGCAAACATTAGCAGTTGTACGCCAAAACTTCCAGAACAACCCATGCCCTTCCACATCCTCTTCAAACATCACTGACATTCGCTATGTCACCACTACAGTCAATGAACGTATGAGATGCCCCTACTCTCTCTGCGATTCATTAACTCACTTTACATACCAGTGTCCTATGATCCTTGCCTATAGGCAACGTCAAGTGGCCCTGCGTCACCAACCCACAGAGGCAATAATTGACATTACTTCACCACTCAAGGATCGTCATGTCATTTCTCCAGAACCCAAGGCACTCCCATCACCTCCATGGTTCTTACATGATGGCATTGAGGATCTACCCCGAAACCCCCCCAACTCTCCTGTTCATATGGTGACCCTCCACCCAACCACCATGGGTACCCCTCAGTACTTCAATATATGGTTTATGTTGAGTGAACCCTCACCCTCTGGTTGTACCCCTCCCCTTGCTTCACCAGCAGGGGGCAATCACACTAGCACTGAGATCACTCATCACGACCCCTTATATTCCCGTCGTTTCCAAAATGACGAGGAAATACTGGAAGAGCTACACAGCCCAAAATCTCGCTGGGATGCACTACATCACCGTGCACTCTTCCTCCCACAGGAAACTCTCATGCCTCCTAATCAAAACCCCATTTACATGGTCGAAACCAAGGATTTTATCCCACCAGGGACTATTGATTGGTTCAAAAATCCCATTCCTGCCCCTGAAGTGTTCGAAGAAGGAAACATGGCTAACATTTCCCCCACCATCAAAATCGACATTTCTATTAAAAACGGCGTCGTCGAAGAAATCATCATTGGAGCTGCTTGCACTCCTCAGGAAATTGCCGCATATAAAGCCCTCTTCCAGGAATACCGGGACATTTTTGCCTGGTCATACATGGAGATGCCTGGTCTTGACCCATCCATTGTCGAACATCGCATCGACACCTGGCCTGACATCACACCAGTTCGCCAGAAAGAGTGACCGCTACACCCTTCCAAGGCCGCAGCTATCAAAGCCGAAATTGACAAATTACGTACGGCCGGATTTATTTATCCCATCGCTTACACTTCATGGGTTTCCAACCCTGTACCCATCGACAAAAAACAGGGCACTATCCGCGTTTGCACGGACTTTCACGATCTCAATAACGCATGTCCAAAAGACAACTTCCCAACGCCCTTCATTGATCAGGTTATCGACGACTGCGCCGACCACGAGGCTCTCTCCTTCATGGACGGATTCTCTGGCTATAACCAAATTCAAATCCACCCAGTCGATCAGTATAGAACCGCATCCATTACCCCGTGGGGTAATTTCGCATATCGTGTCATGCCTTTCGGCTTAAAAAATGCCGGCGTAACTTTTCAGTGGGCGATGACATACATATTTCACGATCTGGCTGAAATCATCCTCGCCTACTTGGATGACCTCACAGCTCGCTCCAAGAAACGCACCCAACATCTTGATGATTTATGAATCATCTTTCAACGGTGTCGTCAGTATAGTATCCGCTTGAATCCTCTCAAGTGTGTGTTCCGTGTCACCGTTGGGCGCCTCCTTGGTTTTATTGTTTCCCAAAATGGTATTACCGTGGACCCCCTCAAAGTCCAAGCCATCACCGAAATTCCACCTCCTCGGAATTTACGACAACTGCAGAGTCTGCAGGGCAGAGCAAACTTCCTCGGACGCTTTGTTCTTGATTACGCCATACGCGTGCATGGTTTCCCTCGCTTACTACGTCATGACATCCCCTTTCACTGGGACGACTATTCCCAACAGTCATTTGATGACCTCAAAGCAGCACTTTCAAATGCACCTTTGATTAGTGCACCTAACTACAATCGCGACTACATCCTCTACGTATCAGCATCAGTTGTATCAGTAGCCAGCGTCCTCGTCCAGCTCAGAGATGACAATCATGAACATGTCATTTACTACGTTAGTAAGAACCTCTCGAGACCACCCTTGAAGTACAAACATGAAGATAAACTTGTTCTCGTAGTCGTCCTCGCAGTTCAGAAATTGCGCCATTACATTCTGCTTCGCACCACCAAGGTCGTTGCAGATTCCAACCCTATGCAATACTTGCTCAGCCGTCGACAAGTTAATGGCAAATTCACTCGATGGATCGTTATCCTTCAGGAATACGACATTGAGTTTTCAACACCAAAGAGTAAGAAGGCCCTCGTTCTTGCTGAACTTGTCACGGCCCTCCCGTCTGACACCACCAGTGCCCCCGTCAACACCGACTTTCTGGACGAACATCTATTTTACATCGCTTCCGATGACCCTTGGTATGGCGACCTTCTCATCTACCTACGAACTCAAAATTTCGGTAACCACCTATCACGAGATGATCGTCGACGCATTTGCCATCAAGCCCCCTGCTATCTCCTCATCAACGACATCCTATATCGGCGGGGCGTCGACACCATTCTTCGTCGTTGCCTGACTATTGACGAGGCCGACAGAGTTTTAAATGATTTCCACAGTGGCGCATGTGGGGGCCATCTCTTGGGTATATCCACGACTTAGAAGATTATCCGAGCCGGTTACTTTTGGCCTACTTTGTTTCACGATTGCATTCATGCCGTGAAACGTTGTGAGCAATTCCAGCTCTATGCCAACAAAGCCCGAGCTCCCCCCGCTATTCTTCACCCGGTCATCACTGCAGGCCCCTTTTGTAAATGGGGCATTGAATTTATGACTTGTAATCCCCCCTCCAGCAATGGTCGCAAATACATTGTTGTCGCTGTCGATTACTTCACCAAATGGGCCGAAGCTATGCCCACCTTCAACAACACTGCTGACACTGCAGTGCGTTTTTTCTTCAATCATGTCATATCCAAGTTCGGAGTACCACTCCAACTCATTTCCAACCATGGGAAACACTTAGAGAATGAGATCTTCGTCGAACTCTCCTCTCGGTTAGGCTTCTCTCACGAGTTCACCTCACCATACTATCCTCAGTCAAACGGATAGGTCGAGGCAGTAAAAAAAGTCCTCAAGACCATGTTACAGCGCATGGTTAATAAACACAAAACCAACTGGAATCAAATGTTATTTTCCATGCTATGGGCTTATTGGATGGTAGTAAAAACCACCATGGGTTTCACAACATTCCATTTAGTTCATGGGGTTCAGGCAACGCTTCCCATCGAGTGCGAAATACCCACCTTACGCACCGCAATTGAGCTATTACCTGACACTGCTCCAATGGAGCAGCACTTGCTAAACTTGGAGTCACTGGATGAAGATCGTCGATCTTCATTACAGAACAACGAGGCAGCTAAAAAATGATCCAAAGCTACCTTTGATCACCATGTCAACCTTCATTCATTCCGAGAAGGTGACCTCGTTTTGGCCTATGATATCGCCCATGATACCTTTGGCCATGGCAAATTTGAATCACTTTGGCATGGCCCTTACATCATCCAACATTGCCTCACCAAAGGCACCTACATCCTAGCCTCCCCCGAAGGCCTCACACTCAAGGAACCTGTCAATGGGTTATACCTCAAGAAATTTTATGCTTAGAAGTAGTCATGCTACTTTAGGTTACTTTTTCTTATTTAGTGTTTTTAATCTTTTTTTTCCTACCCTCTCATCTAAAAATATCCCTTGTGCTATTGAAATATTCTTCCTCCACCAGCGTAGCACATTGGTTACGCCGATGGCGCCAGCCATTGGACACAAAATCTCACTTCAGCTGCTTGGGCTCTTTACACTCCCTCACATGAAATGCTACATTCAAGCAGCATATGTTTGGGACCAGCAACCAACAACCAAGCCGAATACACTGCTGTCATTGGCCTCTTGACCGACGCCCAGCACCATCATATTCGTCACCTTAGCGTCTTCCTCGACTCTCAAATAGTAGTGCTCCAGCTCAACAATGTATACTGTGTACGCGATCCGTGCCTCTTTCGCAAATACCTGCAGGTTAGACTGTTATCTCGACATTTTGATTCCATTACATTTACACATATTCCAAGACAATTGAATCAAACAACAGATGAAATAGATAACATGGTGTTAGATTGGCATATATCACATCAAGCTACACATACATAAACATTTCATACATCCTGTCACAGCATATAGATAGAATAGACATCATCATTATCAACAAAAAACATATGTAAACAATACCAGGATCCCAAAAAGATGTATACTCATATATATATATATATATATATCGAGGCATATCAGGCCATCTGACTGTTTACATACAAAAAATACATATGCCCGCAGGCCAGTGCCACACCTTGGTACAAAATCGGCTCACCATCCTATACAATCAAAAAGATCTACATGATACAATCAAGGTGCCTCTATCGCACCCCTAGCTGCCCCTCCCTTAGGAGGTGGTGGTGGCCCACCCCCACTTGCCCCAGGTGGCAGTGGTGGAACACCTGCAGGACCCTCTTGCCCCGGTGGCAGGCGTCAACTAGTCATGGCGGCAAGCACAGCTACTCGTCGCACGATCGACCGCCATGGGGGCAGTAACCCTATGAACTGCTCCAGGAACCCCTCGTCCTGGATACAGATCCACATGCCCTCAAGCACGTCCTGTAACACCGTCTCCAGATGACGGCGTATATCATCAAAATCACCTCTGACCGCCGCCGGAGGAGCGTGTGATGGCCCCGCACTAGGGTCATCAAATTGGCGCCTCCTCGCCGATCTCTCGAGCTCTGTAGGTCGCCCTGCAAACTCATCCCGTCGCCACCTCTCTCCATGTGGAGGTATCTCCATCTCTCGCTGAACCGACGCTCTATACAACTCCACCTCGCGTCCGCAAGGTGCCAAATCTGCACATGCACAAAGCAACAAACAACAAATCGTATCAATATCTATACATCATACATATGAACTGATATATCAAAAGATAACATCAATAAAGACATACAAATACACAACATACCTCGATGGTCGAAAACCTCCCCAAGAGGCAACACCATGTCCGGGTCCCCCCGGAAGTCCACCCCAGCATAGGGGTACTGCAGTATGACCAGCGGCATCTGTCGCCATATCTACACCGCCTACGCAGTGAAATAATGTCCACCTTCGCCACCACCGTACTGAACCAAAATCTGAGACCACTACCTCATTCGAGGCTCTTGCACCCCAGGCGCCTCTAGAAGAACCCGCGGGCACAGCATCGGCACCCTCTCCAGAAACCAGGCCACCAGGATGGAGCCAAACGCAAACTCCCCGGTACCTGTGGACCGACAACGGTCCAGCTACGTGATCATCCGCGCATGTAGTGTCAAACCCCAGGTGAACCACTCACAGCCCACCACCACCCTCTCCATCAAAAAAATCTCGCCACCACTAATCCGGTGGGTCGCCAGTGACCCATACATCCGAACAATCATCGCCGCTATGCAATGATGCAGCAACAAATCTATCCCACTAATACTCACTACAATCCCAGACATGTAGTGCTCGCCTGAGAAATATCGCTCGATGACATCCCGCAGATGAGTGTCCCTCGGCAGCGCAGGCTCTGTCGGCAGCGGTGTTCCCCGAAAGGGGAGCCCAGTCAAAAAATATATATCCTCCACCACAGTGAAGGGGATCTGCTCTCCTCGCATGAGGAAGCAGTGCAGATCCAGGCTCCACATCTGGAGCAGGAACTGGAGTAAGTACTCCTGTGGCCGTATCAACGGGCACTCAAAAAACTTTATCAACCCACTAGTTGTTAAAGACGCTCTAACCACAGGCCCTGCATCGGCCACAGCATCTCGCAACTGCGACCAGTCTTGCTCGCGCCACCACACATCCATAGTCACTGATAGCCACCTGCACACAACACAGATTTTTATATCAGCTAATGCAACCATCCAATGCATCAAAAAGCCTCACGTTTGACCCTTCCACCTTGCCTCTTAGGCGCAGTTTTAACACCCCCAGGCGTGCACACATGCGCACCTGTTCACTTTACAGGCGCGCACGTATGCGCGCCTATTTTTCCCACAGGCGTGCTCGTGAGCGCGCTTGTTCACCATATAGGTGCGCGCTAGGGCGCACTTGTCAACCCCACAGGCACGCTCTGGTGTGCACCTGTTCACCCCACAGGCGCGCACTAGTGTGCGCTTGACCACCTCACAGGCGCACCCCTAGGGCACGCCTTAAATTCTCCCCCACGTGCATCAATGCATGTGTATTCAGTGGGCAGGCACGCACGTATGCGTGCCTCCCACTGAATCACCCGTGCATGCGGGCCCACATCCTATGAAAAAACCCCTTAAACCCCCTGTACGGCACCCCGTACCTACCCTGCCCCAAAACCGGAAACCTATTTCTATGCAGGATCATCAGAACACTAACCTGAATCTCGCACACCATCAATCAGCTACCTCGTGCTCCCTAAATCACTCAATCTCCTCTAGATCTACTCGAAAAATCACTGTAGCAGCAGGTATAAATGAGGTGGCAATGTGGTCCCTACAGCTATATATAGGCCTTTTTCCAAACTTCCACTCACCATTCCGGGAGCCCAAAGTGTCCATTTTTCAAACCGTCTTCAGCCACGGGATCAGTGTCCCGTCACCTACATTTCAGCAGTCCCTGGGTCGCTTTTCATCATGAGCCCCCGGGGCACCTTTTTTTCATATCATGGTTAGGTACGCACGCGCATAGTCACATTTGTCAAATACAAGCTCATATCTTTGATACTCTTCAGATATGGTTCACTTTGGGTATTTGGTTGTTATGTGTGCAGGTACTTGCTCATCGATCATCAACATCATCCCTTCAGGTATATATTTAGCACTGGCATGTAGTCTATCCCACTGTATTGCATTTACTTTTCCAGTCACACCCTCTGATATTGGCCTTTAGGATCCTCATTCCCGGCTCTGCAGTACCCACACCTCCATTTTGCATCTTCGGTACTGTAACCCGGTAGCATTCTCACCCACATGAGTTGTCCCATTCCTAGCACCCTTTGGCACTTTTGACACTCATGTTGTTTTTCATCGCCCTTTAGGGATGGGAGTCCCGATCATCTTTCATCATGTCTTGAATCAGCCACATACTCTTTCTCTTCATTTTGCAAGCTTTCCCATATGGACTCCCGGATTATCTCTTTATGGTTCTATTTTTTTTTACCTACACCTCCGTAGGATCATGAGCCCTTCATTTCATCCACACTCAATTTGCCCATCTGTGAACCTACCCTCATTTTACCTACCTCATACAGAAACTCACCAATGGGGCCCCCACCCTTCATCAATTTCCCAAGACAATTATGCCCCCCCTGGGGCACGCATTTCACACCGGGGCACCCGTTTCTGTATTTGTACTTTTTTCCCCAAAATTATTTATTATTTATTTTACAAACACCTTTATTTCCAGTCATTACATTCTTTGTCATCACCGTTGGTGACTTGCTTTCTTTTGGCCACACGCAACCCATGTCACCCTTGGTTGGAGCATTACTTATCATTTACCCTTGCCGACATTGTCCATATCTTCAGAGTACTCCACGGGTCAGTTACCTCTACCCTCTAAATTTGTTCACCTTGTCCTGCCTCTGGCACAACTTAGCACCGGTCTTGTCGTCCCCCTGACACTCGACCTTGTTACACGGTTGCGGCCACTGTTTTTCTCATACATCCTCCAGCCAAGGGCAGTCTCGAGTCATCCCACTCCTCGACTTCATCCATGTACCTCTGCCACTTCCTCACCGCAGTAGATTCCACGGAGCCCTTTGCTCCTGGGAGTTGCGTCCCCCTTTTGTCGACATCAGCACACTTTTCTGGAAGGGAGACAGTATCTTGATTCTCATTCTCTATTTTAATGAGATATCTTGGACGGCACAGGGTGAAACACCATTGCTCCCTGCTGTCATTGGCCCCCATAACATTCAACGCCAACACTCTCTCATGTTATGGTGGGTCTTACTTTGCGACTATTGCAGTTATTTTTGTCATTTGTTGAAGACCTCTGAACTTGGTAGGGCCATCAATTCCCACATCATCGTCGCTGCTTATTACAGTGATCATTGCTTGCTATTCAGAGTATGTTCCCTTGCAGAATTGTATTCTGCCTTTATCATTACCGCCCTTGAGGGCGCTGCAGTTGTCTACACCAACACTTCCATCATCTTTTTCAGAGTTACATCACACGAGCATGGGGCATGCCCGCCTCGTTTGTACACAGTTGTATATTTTTTCTGCACGTCTCTCAGAAGGTCAAGATACTGGTTCCTTTTTTCTCCAACGGATCACTCCGAACAGTCCCACTATTGCTTTCCCTTACAACAACATTCTCAATAAAAGAAACATTGATGGATTTCGGCTATACGTATGCTCCTAACCTCACCCATCAGGGGGCATCTGTTATCACTGAAATTTCGTCCGCACATGGCAACAAGAACTCTGCATCGTCAAAACAACAATGAAGTCATTCATGGCACTGAATTAATTTCACAGCATTCCAGAAGGGTCAAAAACTATACAAAGTAACCAAAAATTGAAGGGCGCTTTACAGTAGTTTGGTGCGCGTGCACATGCGCAGGAAAAGAACGTATTATGCGCACATGCGCGCACGACGCGTGGATGTTAGCGTAAAAACCCGCGCACCTGCTAAAATGGTGCATTTATTGAATCAGTTAGCCTCCCAACCGCTTACGGACCGGCTCCCAATCTGATTTGACTCCCAAATCCGAGCTGAATCCGGAGGGTAGGTGGGTTAATGACCTAAGGAATCCCTAAAAGGTCCCATGTTCACATTTTGAAGAGGTTACATAATCACCCGAGGATCTTCTATAAAAAGCCGTGAGGATACATTGTTTTCGCAAGGAATTTTCAAGCATTGTTATGCTGCTAAGATTGTTAAGGACTCATTCTTTAACGACAACACATTGGCAGCATCGCTGGGAGTTCTTTCACTGTCATACTCAGTTCTTCTCATTGTAAGGAAAGCAAACTGTGTGAGGGCCTCAAGAGACTTCCATTGGGGGAAGAAGGAACCACAGTTCTCTTCCTTCATCGTTCTCGGATTTCATCAATTGACCAGCTCAAAACCATTGGTGACATCTGTCTTCTGTTTTTGGTGTTTGTTGTTTCTTTTCACAGTTTTAATTTGTTTTTAGTTGATCCTATCTTGTAGTTTGTTTTGTTTTCTCTAACCTTTCCTTCCACAGTTTTCATGCCCTGCAAGACCCAACAGGGCATGTAATCACCCTCGATTTTCTCACCAAGCGATGAATTGGGTGCGAACACCATACTTCTTACAAAATTATTTAAATTCATTCCCGCAGAACTCTTCGCCATTATCTATCCTCAGCACCTTAATTATTTTCTCTGTTTGATTCTCAACAAGAGCCTTAAACTCTTTAAATCGGTCAAAGACTTCATATTTCTTCCTGAGGAAATATATACAAGTATTCCTCAAGAATTCATCTATAAATTAGACAGAGTACATAGATTTTCCCAATGATGGGACTAACATAGGTCCAAAAACATCACTGTGAACTAGCTGTAAAATTTTGTTTGCCCTCATTGCCCCAGAATGGAATCTTACATGATTCTACTTCCCATATACACAATGTTCACAGAAATCAAAATTTAGAGAGAAATTAGACATACCTTCAACATAACTTTACCATGTAGTAGTTGAAGACCCTTCTCTTCGATATGCCCCGGTATTTGATGCCACAGCATAACCTTTTCTCTAGAGATTGTATGAGTTCTTTCTTCTTCAACTCCAATATTAGGAACAACGAAACTATTACACCCATCACTAATATTGTTTCCTTGCAGCTTGTATAGAGTTCCAAACTGAACTCCTTTCAACAACACCATTGCTCCTCAAACCATCTTGCAGGTTTCTTTTTCAAATATTGGTTTTACCCCTGCATCGTCCATTTTGCTTACAGAAATCAAATTTCTGATCAAACCTGGGATGTGCAGAACACCAGGCAGTGTTCTAATCCTTCCATCTATGAGCCTCAACTTGACTTTTCCTCATCCTATGATTCTATTTGTCGAATAATCAAGTAAGAAAAAATTACCTCCATCATACCTTTCATTGATCAGGGGATCAAATTTTGCTCAATTTTCAAAGTGCTCGAAATGCGACGAAAACAGTGTCATTGCGTTCTTCTCGTCTTCCTGATTCCAGCGGTATATTTACTTTCTCAAACAGAGTCTGTATGGAGAATATATCACGATCTATTCGCCAAGCCAAACAGGAAAAAATTTGATGTTGACTATACATGTCCGTATAGTCTGTACAGTCCGTACGGTCTGACGTGGCAGGGCCATACAGACCGTACGGTGATGATGTGGAAGTTGTTTATTGGTTGATTGCTGGCGAATCGGGTGTTGACACGTGTCCGGTTGGTGGCAAATAATATGAGGACACGTGGCCCAATCCTTGGGCGCCACGTGTCCCCCTCATTATTGGTTTATGTGTTATATAAAATGTAATGGGAGTCCGCGGGGTTCAGCCCCCGGACCTCCCCTCATATGTAAAGACTTCACAAACTTCCACTAACCACTATGCTGCCCTTTTTCCTTGTTTTATATATCCATGTGCATATATTTAAACTTGCTCGTTGTATTCAATGGACAGGGGGATCAGGCCGGGGCTTAGCCCCGACCCGTGGTTTCATTCCACAACATATGACCATTTTAAACGCCAAATCGCGCGCGCATTGTAATTGTATACCACATATACTATATGTTATATTGTATTAAACATATGCGTTGGGGTTTGGAACTATAACCAACGGTTAAATGCACGGGGGTTATAACCCGTGGTTTTGTTATATGACCGGTGGATTAAAACGTGCGGGAGTTATGCGGTTTTGAAACAGGAATAACGACTTTGCCTAGCATGCGGTCATATGCACCATATGCCCAGTTGCCGAGGCAGTTAGGGGTTGGCGCGTCCTTAACTGTCCTACGATTTGCACCATTGGCGCGGTTGTGCCCGGTGCTAGGTTTTTGTGCTTAAATGAGCGTGTGATCCAGGTTCATTCAAGGAGGGTGTGAATTGTAGAACCATAGACAGCAAGCTTGAAGAGGGAGACTTCCAGGAGGCCTAACTTCTTCATTTTTCGACCGATTGAGGTGCCGAAAGAGCCCAGACAGGGGTTTTGGGCTGCTGGGAAGCCATTGGAGCAGTCAGTTTGTCAGTTTGAGCATTGTAAGACATGTTTTTGAGCACTTTTTGAGCAATTAATAATAATGATCCATTGGAAGATGGACCAGGAGATGTAGCCCAGAAGAGGGGTGAACTCCTTTATCAATTGTTGTGCATATGTGTTTATGTTCAATGATTATGCTGTTGTCTATGTGTAATTTACATAAGTAATCCTTAATTTATGTGTTGCAAACTGATCCTTTTGCTTTAAACACATAACATTTCACTTGCAATAAGTTTTCAAAATTTTTCAAGTCTTCTTCATTTTTAGATCAAGTTGGTATTAGAGCACTGGTTTTGAAGACTTGATTGTTTGCAAGTTTTGTTTCTGATGCTCACAAGGTTGAAACTCACAAGAGGAGAAGGTAAACTTGTGGAACCAAGTTCTTATCTGACAAGGAGGAAGCAGTTTCATTCACCGCAAGTTGCAGAGAGACTTTCACCAAGCATGGCTCATGCAGATGATCATGAACGTGTTCCAGCTGAAGAGGAAGATTTCAGACAGACTATCATACAGTTGAGAGATATGATGAAGGTCATGATGGAACGGAACATAATGTCACAGGGTGAAGGCTCCAACCCTTCAATGCATAAGGGAGGCGGTGGTGACAAGACTCCAAACAGAGATGGAGG
>ML826595.1:119447-132584 GCA_009831015.1 Picea engelmannii
GTTGAAGAATTGGATTATCATGTGCATAATAATCTCTTGTATCATCTTGGCAAGTTGTGTATTCCACAGGGAGAAAGAATCAACATCATAAGAGAAGCGCATTCTTCTCTTATTGCTGGTCATTTTGGTGTAGGCAAGACAATCGCAAATTTGCAAAGATACTGCTACTGGCCTAAGATGAATGAAAGTGTTTCTCGATATGTTCGGGGATGTTCGTTGTGTGCTACAAGTAAACCTGGTAATTGAAAGTTGGGTTTGTACACTCCACTTACAGTTCCTTCTCGACCTTGGGAAAGTATTTCCATGGATTTTGTTGGTGGTTTACCTATGTCGAGAAGAGGTCATGATTATATTTATGTTGTGGTTGATCATTTTAGCAAGATGTGTATGTTGATGCCTTGTACTAAGCAGGTAATAGAAAAACAAACGGCATAGTTGTTCTTTCAAAATGTTTGGGTGCATTTTGGTTTGCCCAAGTCCATTATTTATGATCGGGATTCTCGATTTGTTGGAAGTTTTTGGTCGAGTTTGTGGGCACTCATGGACACCAAACTTAAGAAGAGCACAGCTTTTCATCCACAGAAAGATGGTCAGATAGAGGTGGTGAATCGCACAGTGGTACATCTTCTTCATGCTTATTGCAGCAAGCATCCTAAGCTTTGGGATGAACATTTACATTACGTTCATCATGCGTACAATCAGGCTAAGCACTCTTCGACTCAAACGTTGCCATTTGAGGCATGTTTTGGCTATTTTCCCAAGTCACCTTTAGATTTTATATTTGGGAAAGATATTGTTGTTGATGGGCAATATGAGAAGTTCATTGAACAAATTCAGTCGATACATCAAGTGGTGCAAGAGCAGTTGGAAAAGAGTCATGCCAAGTACAAAACGAGACATGACAAGCATCGTGTTGATCACAGTTTCGAAGTTGATGATGAAGTGTGGCTTTACATCAGTAAGGAGAGGCTTAAAGGAGAAGGTAAAAAGTTGAAACCGATTCGATATGGTCCCTTCAAGATTGTTGACAAGATTGGAAACAATGCTTTTCGTTTCGATTTGCCTCCATATATGCAGATGTATGCAGTTGTTAATGTTGAGAATTTGAAGTTGTATGAGCCTCCATTGATTGATGATCAAGGAGAGCACGTCCAGATTCCTTCCATTGATGATTTTTCTCCAGATTATCTAATAGAACTGCAGGAAGACACCATCCTTGACAAGAGAATGCGAACTTCGAAGCGAGAAAATGTGGAGTATTTGCAAGTTGGTCTTAAAGGGACGAATCCAAGCAAGGCCAAGTGGATTGAGGTTGGAAGGGTGAGGGAACTTTACACTCATCTTCACATAGATTGAGATAGTCTTTTGGTGGTCCAAAAGCTTCCCAATGGGGAGGTGTGATCAGGGGATCAAATTTTGCTCAATTTTCAAAGTGCTCGGAATGCGACAAAAACAGTGCCATTGTGTCCGTCTCATCTTCCTAATTCTGACAATATATTTACTTTCTCAAACAGAGTCCGTATGGAGAAGATATCGCAATCTATTCGCCAAGCCAAACATGCAAAAATTTGATGCTGACTGTACCTGTCTGTATAGTCCGTACAGTCTGTACGGTCTGACGTGGCAGGGCCGTACAGATCGTACGGTGATGATGTGGCAGTTGTTTATTGGTTGATTGCTGGTGAATCGGGTGTTGACACGTGTTTGGTTGGTGGCAAATAATATAAGGACACGTGGCCCAATTCTTGGGCGCCACATGTCCCCCTCATTATTGGTTTATGTGTTATATAAAATGTAATGGGAGTCCACAGGGTTTGACCCCTGGACCTCCCCTCATATGTAAAGACTTCACAAACTTCCGCTAACCACTATGACGCCCTTGTTCCTTGTTTCATATATCCATTTGCATATATTTAAACTTGCTCGTTGTATTCAATCGAAAGGGGGGTCGGGCCGGGGCTTAGCCCCGACCCATGGTTTCATTCCACAACATATTACCATTGTAAATGCCAAATCGTGCACGCATTGTAATTGTATACCACGTATACTATATGTTATATTGCATTAAACATATGCGTTGGGGTTTGGAACTATAACCAACAGTTAAACGTGCGGGGGTTATAACCTGTGGTTTTGTTATATGACCGGTGGATTAAAACGCGCGGGAGTTATGCGGTTTTGAAACGGGAATAACGACTTTGCCTAGCACGTGGTTATATGCGCCATACGCCCAGGTGCTGAGGCGGTTAGGGGCTGGCGCATCCTTAACCGTCCTATGGTTTGCACCGTTGGCGTGGTTGCACCCGGTGTTGGGTTTTTGCGCTTAAATGAGCGTGTGAGCCAAGTTCATTCAAGGAGGGTGCGAATTGTAGAACCAGAGACAGTAAGCTTGAAGAGGGAGACTTCCAGGAGGCCTAACTTCTTCATTTTTCGAGTGATTGAGGTGTCGAAAGAGCCCAGACAAGGGTTTTGGGACGCTGGGAAGCCATTAGAGCAGTCGGTTTGTCAGTTTGAGAATTGTAAGACATGTTTTTGAGCACTTTTTGAGAAATTAATAATAATGATCCATTGGAAGCTAGACCAGGAGATGTAGCCCAGAAGAGGGGTGAACTCCTTTATCAATTGTTGTGCATATGTGTTTATGTTCAATGATTATGTTGTTGTCTATGTGTAATTTACATAAGTAATCCTTAATTTATGTGTTGCAAACTAATCCTTTTTCTTTAAACACATAACATTTCACTTGCAATAAGTTTTCAAAAATTTTCAAGTCTTCTTCATTTTTAGATCATTCATATTCACTGAACCACTCCCTGTGGGGATTCATATGAAAGGATGCACCTAATTCAACCAACCATGCCTCATGATTTTCATGTGTTCTTGAAGAAGACAATTACACATCCCCTCCTTCTTCCTTGGAGGAATTTTCTTCTATAAAAGGAGATTCTTCAGATCCCTTCTTTTTCTCGAATTTGGATCTACACTGCTTCTTGTAGTACCCTTCTTTTCCACATCCCCAACATACCGTTACAAAATTTCCAGGAGATTTATATCTACCCTTAGACTTAGATCTCCCACTTGAGAACTTAGATCTATTTCTTTCTTGGGAGCATCCTCTTGAAAATAATGCGTCTTTGATCTCTCCTTCCATATTCTTTTGTCTTATCTCCTCTGAAAACAAGGATGAGACCATGTCATCAAAAAAGGCAGTTATATTACTACCTATTGCCACAACTAGACTATCCCATGAGTCTGGTAAGGAACACAGTAAACTCATACACTTATCTTCATTTGAAATTTTAATCTCAACAGTTACTAACAGACTTACCACAGTATTGAAGGCATTCAAATGCTCTGCCACCGAGTCTCCATCTCTCATCCTTGGGTTATACAGCTTCTTTCTTAGGAATAGTTTATTTACTAGCGACTTATACTAATACAACTTCCCCAACTTATCCCATAAATCCTTGGTTGTAGCTTTCGATGACACATTCAGTAATATTGAATCTGAGAGACACATTCGGATTGTGCTCTTCGCCTTCTGATACAAATTTTTCCAATCATTTTTTGAAGTTACTATAGGTGAAGTACCAGGATCTACCACGATCCACTGATCTCTTTACACCAACAGATATTCCATCTTGAGATTCCACAGCTCAAAACTTTTCCCATTAAACTTCTTGATCTCCATTTTCGAATTGCTCGCCATTTCTTTTCACCTGAAAAATCAATACCACATATCTCCCACTGTAACAAGGCTTATCACAATCCCGATCCAAACCCTTGACCACAAAGGCATCCCCCTGAATCCAAATCATCTCTGATACCAAATGTAGATTTTAACCTTGTACAATATTTATGGCAAACAGATTTTATGTAAAAGAACAGAAAATATACAATGGCAGATACAAACATTACATAGATATTTTTCCCCCAGAAACTCAAACCGAGAAAATCAACATATTCTATATTCATTCATAGTGATACATTGTTTACAATACAATATACAAATAGGATCTAGCGGCATCCAAAACCCTAACCCAATGTCCTGGATTATTCAACAACCCTAATTCCTTAACTGGAAAATGAAAATCATCGACAAAAAACCATGTGTTGAAAAACCGCCCAACAATGGACATGAAAATCGAGGCAACATGAAAAATGAGGAAACAATGTGACATGTTTCTCGAGGAAAAACAATTCTCGAGGGCGTTGCCCCTGCACCCCCCTTAAACCCCTCTACGTGCCTGACACATCGCAGACACTACTACTCGTGCAAAGAATATAACACATACCCATCAAATTTTCCCTCCACTATGCAAAGAAATGATTTGGATATCCAGGGATATTTTGAACTTCAAGAGAAGGATACACATTATGGAATGCCCATGGTAAGTCTCGTGAGGCCATGGTTCCATGACTTAGGGTAAATCCTCAATGGAGTTTCCATATGAGACTAATGCTCATCAAAGGATTGAAAGGGGGGAAAAGGAAATGTGTGTTCATGGAAGGTGGACTCACCAGATGAGATTTAATAATATCTCATCAAGAAAGGTTGAAAGAGAATGTCCCTTAGGTGGAGTCATCAGGAAAGCTAAGGGATAGGATTTGGGATAGTTTTCTGAAGTATCATTAGGGTTCTGAAGAGGATTCAGAATCCTCCTCAACAATGGCACCAAAATGTTATCGCACAAGTTTCACGTTGGGAAAATCCCGACCCAACCACCAATTGGTGACAACTAAGAGGGCACCTACTCATTTTCACCTTAAGCAAGTGTCTATGTTACTTTAGATGTGAGGTAGTCACCTCGAGGGGGGAATCTCAGTGACCCTAGGGGGAATGAGATGGAAAAGGTTGTAGATGAAGAGGATTGCCCTGTGGGTCAATTCTATATGGTATGAAGGTATTGGAATTGATTTTTTGGAAGTTTCAAGGGTTTCCAAATGTATTGAGTGACCTGATAGTGAAGTACCTTCCCGAGACACAAGAAAAACAAGCATATGATGCAATATAACCAATTGTACAAGCAAGTTAATATTGTTTTCCCTAAGAGCATATATTAGTAAGAATATATATCAATGATGAAATGACATAATAATATTCTAAACAAGCACTAGAAATCAAGTGAAAGATGCAAGAGATGGACTAGCTAAACACTAGTAAAACTCAAGATTAAAGACCAAGATACTAGCATGAAATGACAAGGCTGTTGTAAACAATTTCTGCGGAAATATATATCAGTATTATGGCTATAACAATCAATTTATTATATAAATAAAATCAGCCACTGAAACTACTCCAAACTTTTCCCAAAAGTGTGCTAGACCAAGTAGTGTAAGTGTGCAAACTTTGGGAAATTTCCAGCGGTTGATTTCAGAGTTATTAAAGTAATTAGATTAGGGTTTATGCAGACTTGATGGATGAAGATGAAATTGTGTAACAGCATAAATAACTACCCCTTATAAGGGGACTCCCTAGTGGCTAAGAGGTCCTATAAGCACAAGGAACACAACCCAAGTTGCAAAAAGTTAATATGACAACAAAATATGTTTCCCAATGCAATATTTTGTTTCTCCAATGCAAGAATACTTCATATTAGTGCCTTTAAAATTGAGTGATGGAATATTTAAAGAAAAATCTATATCAACAACAACCCTAGGGGTGTAAACCCTCTTACTCCCTAGGGTATGCCAACCAAACTTAGGGTAAATCTAGGAGGGTATACACACTCATATTTATCCTAGCAACCCTTGCAAAAAGAAAGACTTAAAACCTTGAACAAAGAGATGAAGAAATGATGGAGAGTGTATCTATAATACTCCTCCATAGGGTTTCCACCAAAAATAACCAAAGTAAGCAAGAAAATAATAGCATATGCATATTTTTCCTTACCTAATCCAAGAAAATGAGAGAACAAACCCTAGGTACCATGCAACATTCATCCAAGATTCAAGATATCAAGCCTTTAAGGGGTGTGCATCAGTCCTCTTCATCCATTTACCAAGAGGCATTCACTATAAGACATTACACAAGAGAGAAACACCAAAATCACCAAGGGTAGTGAAAATTTCAACCAAGTAATTCTCACAATGGGAGAGTTATGTCATGAAATGATATCTTATGATTTCTATTTATACAAAATGTATCCAAAATACTTTGTCCACATAATATTAGAGTAAACCACAAGACTAGGAGTCAACAACCCTAATATTACCCCTTTTATAAAATAATATTAAACAATTCACTTAAAATTTCCTTTTTCACAAAAAGAAACCCTAATTCAAAATGACTTCACCCCTTTAGGGGACATTTTGGCACTGGGAGTAAGTCGTTGGTGTTGGAGGAGTGTAGTTAGGCTTCCCAAAGCCACATTTCAAGAATCCAAGTCACTTTATTCATGTTCAAACCCCAATTCTCCTTAAAAATTCCATGTTCTAATGCATGGTAATCTCACCACCAAACCCTATCCCCCATGGATGAAGTCATGCTCCTAAAGATGACGTTTTGCCTCTCCTAGGAAAAATGTGAGGCAAAATGTTTGGCATGTAGGGGATAAGTTATGTCTTCCAAGTCATATTCTAGGCCTCTAAAGTTTCATCTCTCTCATCCGGCATGTGGTCCCTTATCATCCACCTATGGGATTCAAGCCCCATGGAATCCCAATATAGGCTTATTCCTCCAAAATTGTCCACCAACTAGGTCCTACAAAGACAAATAAGCACACCCTCCAAGGATCTCAAATCAAAATATCCTGATAAGTAAATCAAGTCAATAAATGAGCCACCTAAGCATGTTCATCAAAGATTACCATTTTAAACAATTAAGTGTTCAAATACATTATGTGACTTGGTAATCTTGGATATGGGAGGGTTGACAAGGTGTCCTATTGGGTAGATCTTTCCCTAGGTCAAGGAGTGTTTCCAAGATATCCTTTTGTAATTCATGTAAAGTGGATGAAATGGTTAAGGGTGAAGACTCAATGGGCATGGGTTTCATGACATACAAGGGGTTGTAGTGTCTCATTCATGGGTGGATGGTGGGCTTCCATGATTGTCTTAGTTTATATCCATCTTCCCGATTAAAATTATTAGGGTGTTTTTCAATTTTGAGAGCTCTCTAAATGATATGAGAGGATTAATAAGGAACTAATGCAATGATTTTAGCTTGGTAAAAAAAAATAAGGTGTTTTGAATTGTGGGAGTGTTATCTTATATCTTACTTAAAGATTCAATGGTGGAATGTGTCAGTTATATGTTCTTTAAGGAAGGTTTTGATTGATCTACATGTTTGGTCAATATAGGATTTGTCGCAAGAGTAGGGAATTTAGTAAACTCCTTTGCCTAGAATAGGGTCAAATTTATCCTTAGTGGTTCAAAAAATATTCTTAAGGATTTTATGGGGTTTAAAAGAGTCTTGATATTATTTTTTTCTAGTATATTTGAGATGTGATTAGTAACACCATGGATGTAGGGAAGAGAAATAATACTGCAAGTGAGGTAGAAGAAGGAATTTTTTTAGTTCTAGCGTGAAGGGTTGAGAGAAAATATTTGTTGATTTGGGATATTGAGTAGCCATTAGATCTAATAGAATTAGTGAGGTGGTATTTTTCTTATTTAAGGAAATGAGGAGCAAATATTTCAATGGTTCAAGTAATGAGAGCTTTGAGAACAACATATTTTTGGGTTGGGTGGTGGTAATATTGAGCACAAAGGTATCTATTTATATGTGTATTTTTTCTACAAACTTGGTGGGTGAGGGTACCATCAAGTTGATGAGAGTCGAGAACATCCAGAAAAGGAAGAGATTTTTCCTTTTTTACTTCCATAGTGAATTGAATTTGGAGAGAAAATATGTTAAGCTGGAAAAAGAAATAATTTAGAGAAGTATGGCCATGAGTTCAAATGACGAAGATATGATTAACAAATTGAAACCAACTTTTAGGCTTTAGATAGAAGTTGTTTTAAGGCTAAAGTTTCAAAATGTTCCATAAAAATGTTGGCAGTAACAAGGGATAAGGATGATCCCATGGTTATACCTTCTATTTGTTCGTAGCATATTCCTTTGAAGGTAAAGAAAGTGGAGGTGAGGCATATTTCAATTAAGTTAAGGTTTTTTGGGTCGACAAGTTTGGAGATAAAGTGAAGGGCTTCAAGAACAAGATTTTTGGTAAATAAGGAGATGAAATTGAAACTAACCATGATGTCTTGTTCATTAAGGTGAATATTACAAGTTTTTTTAATGAAGTTGGATGAATCTTTGATAAGAAATGGAGTTTTTTTGTTGAATGATTGAATTTTATTAGAAAGGAAATAAGCAAGGGAATAAGTGGGGGTTCCTATAGTTCTTACTATAGGTCTAAGAAAGATGTATTTTTTATGAATTTTAGGTTATCCATAGATCTTTGGAGTTTGAGGGTTTGGGGGAATAAGTCATTTCTGAATGCATGGGTCCAAAGATGAATATTTAATGGATTTGGTGACTAAGTTAGTGATGGCATTTATTGGATTCTTGGAGAAAGGTTTATATGAAGAAGATGAGAGAAGGATAAGAAGTTTAGATTCATATTCATAGGTATTCATAATGACTATATCATTGATCTTGTCAAATTTTAGAATAATTACATTTGGAATATCATTAAGACACCAAATGGATTGAAATTCTTCTTTGGAAAGATTTGGTTTAGGAAGCTTTGCATGACGAACAAATATACCATGCTCTTTTCTAATCTCTTTAAGATAAGATGGAGTGTGATGGATTCAATAGAGCGAAAGATATCTTCAATAGGAATACAATGAGGGACAATGGAAAAATGAAATAATTTTTTAATCAGACGAATGGTGGGTTGGTCGAGATTTAAGGAGGATAAATTAATTACGGTTTGGGGAAGGGAATTGGATTTGGAAGAGGGTGAGGAGGGTTTAAGAGAGGGAAATGGATAATTAATAAAAATACATTTGGACAATAGTCAATAACAAATCTATTATTAGAAAAATTCATACAATTTATAGAGTTCTTAAGGGAACCATTAATTGAATTTACAGAGTTATTAATGGAATAATTCAAGGAATTAATGGAAGAAACAGGGATGGCGAAAGTGGAGTTTGTTGAATCCTATAGTAAATATTTTTAATGGATGAAAGTGGAAGGTCCAGTATGTACTAAGGTGGATTTTCTTCTCTATGCTAAGGTGGAGAGACTTATTAAATGCATAGGGTGTTGTGTTGAGGTTGAATGGCAGAGAGACAAGGAAATGTGGCAAGTTTACTACTCACAATGTGTTGAGGTGGATATTGTATGCATTGAGGTGGAAGACGACTACATATGGGGGTTGGTCAACTGATTGAATTGATCATGGGTGGAGGGTTTTGTAGTTGAAGTTGAGGCGATCTTCATATCCATCCTAAAATGAGGTTGTGAAGGAGAGAAACATGGGTAAGGAGGGTGGATAGAAATTGGATTAATATTTAGTAGATCCTTAGAGGAACTACCCTAGTTTGAGGTCATTAAAGTAGGATAGAAAGTGTTAGAAATTGATGGTTCAGGGAGAGAAGGGGAAGGAATGGGATGAGATATTAGTTCTAAGAGTAAAGAGGGTAAAGATAAAGGTAAAGTAGTCTATTTGGTGGAAGAATGTTGGAAGTTGGAGGGATGAGAGGTGAAATGGTGAGAAGGTTAGAGGCGAGGTTTAGAGGCAAGATTTATAAATTTACGAATTTTCTTTGAAAAAGTGAATTCAAAGAAAATATGTGTTGAAATGAAATATCTATTATCATTAATATTCCAGATATCATATAAAATAATTGAAGAAAGTTTAAGATGGAGAAAAAATACCTTCCTCTATGATTTTCAATAAAGTTCATAAACCAAGTAAGTGCTCTTCTTCTCAATTCACTAACAAACTACACCATAATTTGCTTAACTTTTTTAATAACATCCATTACATCCCATATTTTTTCACAAATGTGTTGATGTTTTGGTATTTGTGGGAGGTATTAACCTCCATGGATAAACCTTTGACTAGAATAGAATATTTCAGAAGCAAGAGAAAACCTAAAAAGATGTGTGAAACCCCTGGAAGACAAGTTGGCTCAGAAGAATAAGTAATATTGAAGTAATATGTGTTCAACTGGACAAATTAGTATAAATAGAAGGTGTTTTAGCTCATTTAAAAAAACACACACTCACTCAGTTGGTGCACATATCTTAGAAGTGTAGTAGCAGCAGAAGTAGTGTGCAAGTATGGAAGAGGAGGAGCCGTAGCCATAGTGGTGCATCACACTCTTGTTCAGCCTTTTTGGTACTCTTACTTGTGCGCTACCTTGGAGAAGGTGCACTCTCTTGGTTTATTGTTTGGTTCTAGTGTGGCTTCCCAGAATCATTCTATCTAGAAAAGGTTAAGGTGCTCAAGGGTGGATTTGTGCCTATGGTTGGGTGGCAATTGTGTAGCATTTCCTATGGTGAAACAAGCACAATATTCTAATAGGTTATGGGTGCACACCAACTTCGGAACAGTATAACCATTGGAAGGTAGATATGCATCTCTCTATCAAGATCATTGTAGCATAATTATAGTTGCATCTAGGGTTTCTGGTCTTGCAACATCAACAAACCCTAACCTAATTGTTTGGGTGCTTTAAGTGAAGTGTTTGTCATAATTATTGGTGAGCCCTAACCCAACACATCTTCTAGTGTCCTCGGCCATCTAAAACGTCAAATTTGAATTTTTGGGTCAGAGTCAAGGTTTGACTAGTCAAAGTCAAAATACTGGTCAAGGTCAAAGTGAAATACATCCATGACTTCCTCTACAAAATCAAAGTGGTGTAGTAGAAGAATGGTCTCTTGGTTGAGCATGGAAGACAAGGATTGACATCATCCTTGAAAAGAACAAAGGGAAAAATTATGGAACCATGGACTGAAGAGAAAGAATCAAAGGATGAAGAGTTTGATTTTTGGAGCTTCCAAGCACATGAACATGGAGTAGGAGAAAAAATAAAAAATAACTACTGCAAATCTAAATCTTCAGAAAGAGAAGGGATATTTTTCCAAGAAGCAATCCTAGAGCCAGAAAGATCTCGGATCTAATACATTCATAGGAACAACACACTCTCCAGATTGGAAAGAATACTTGTCTCAGAAGAAAAACAACTCAAGTGGAACGATAGCCAGACTCCAGGTTCGCATATCAGGTTTGATATTTTTATTTCTTCTTAAGTATTGCAATCCTTTAGATTTTACTAATGCTAGGAACCAATGAATACTTAGTAGCATGTACTTTTAATGCCTATTGTACTTCATTGCAAAATGAACTAACATTTCCTCTAGGATATATTTCTTGTTCTCAGGTACGACACCTTGGTAATGCTATAATGAATTACCATGAAATTGATATGTTCTTATATAAAATGTTATTATATTGGAAATACGTTTTCTCTTGTTTTTCATGTTTCAGGCAGTTTATCCTATGTATTCCAGGAAAGTTACCATAGAAATCAAGAGTTGAAGGGACTAAGAAGGAGTCAAATTTCAAAGGGAGTCATTTAGTAGGAAGAAGCAAGGTTTCGTGCCACTTTGCAGGATGCATAGGGGAATGCAACAGATGGAAGCGTGGTTCGAGCATTCTCTGAGTTAGATGGAGTTGATGGAAGAATTCAAAAAGAATGATCTTGTAGGCTTTGTGTCGAGTTGTAGGCTTTGTGTCGATTTGTAGGATTCATGTTGAGTTGTAGGCTTCGTTCTGATTTGTAGGCCTTATGCCAAGTTGTAAGCTTCATGCCGAGTTGTAGGCTTCATTCCGAGTTGTAGGCTTCATGCTAAGTTGTATGCCTTGTGCCAAGTTGTAGACCTTGTTTCTAGTTTTAGGTTTTATGTTGACCTATAGGCTATTCCAGTGAGATGATCTAGTATGTTGAGTTGTTGCTACACCCATGAGATAGTCTGGTATGCTAGTGGCGTAGTCAAGAACCTGTATGGTTGTGATGGTGTTGCTCATAATATGATATGGGTGATCATGAGATAGCCTGTGTAGCTCTGGTGATGCTATCGATCATCAAGACAATATAGGTCTTGCCCATGCCATGTAATATGTATGGATAATGATGATAGCAATGATGATACCCACAACATGGGTGTATCCATGGGTGATCACGTCATGCGGGCGTATCCCATTAAGATGATGGTGACACACACTACGAGGTGTGTCTCTAGTATTCTCTAGCGATTCATGGCCCCTAGATGAGATTGGAAAATCCACATGGGTGTAGCCATGTGTGACGTAATGATGCTACCAGTATCATGGTCTGCGTAAACATGATAAGAGGATCATGGCATAGTGATCAAGGCTATGAAGACCAAAAAGGAACATCATGGTTAAATATCTCCCTAGATAAGAGGGTGTGTTGATGGTTTAGTAGTTGTGGGAGGTATTAACCTCCATGGATAAACCTTTGACTAGAATAGAATATTCTAGAAGCAAGAGAAAACCTAAACAAATGTGTGAAAACCCTGGAAGACAAGTCGATTCAACGGAATAAGTAATATTGAAGTATTATATGCAAAAAAGGAGAGGTCGGCCCTGCTTGAAGAGACACTTGTTCACCTGGACAGATTAGTATAAATAGAAGGTGCTTAAGCTCATTTGGAAAAACACACACTCACTCAGTTGGTGCCTATATCTTAGAAGTGTAGTAGCAGCAAAAGTAGTGCACAAGTATAGAAGAGGAGAAGCAACAACTATAGTGTTGCAACACACTCTTGTTCATCCTTTTTGGTACTCTTACTTGTGCACTACCTTGGAGAAGGTGCGCTCTCTTGGTTTATTTTTTGGTTCTAGTGTGGCTTCCCAAAATCATTCTATCTAGCAAAGATTAAGGTGATCGGGGGTGGATTTGTGCCTATGGTTGAGTAACAATGGTGTAGCATTCCCCTGAGACGAACGAAGGTTTCCAACATTAATTTTTTCCATATTAATTGTTGTTAATAGATTCAACAGTAGGGATGATGGAGTAGGTGAAGTTTTAGGGCTTGAATTCTTTGAACTTTCAACTAATGCATTTTGACTACTATTTTTCAAACTTTCAACATATGAATCTCCACTACTACATTATGGATACTATGGTTCAACTTCTTTTAAATCGATT
>ML826596.1:0-11746 GCA_009831015.1 Picea engelmannii
ATGAGGATCCAAATATGATTTTGATGATATGGAGTAATTTGTTGTCGCATGATTTTTTTGGACTCTAGAGGCCATTTGGAGCCTTGATGTTTATGCATTATGTTTCAAATATGTATCGCACTCAATCCCATTTTCTATATTAACCCTTGCATGCTCTCTACATCAGCAAACTTTGCATATTTGGTGTCCAAAAGTTAAGATTTAAATTGAGGTAATTGAATATATCTTTTTATTAAAATTTGTATATTTTATGTATGTTTTAGTCGACCAGTTCTTCAACCTAGTTTCCCGATCGATTCTAGTCATGATTTGACCCTCGACCAATTCCAGTTTTGATAACTTTGATATAGACATAAAACGACAGATATGGACAACAAAATCATAACCAACAAGGTCGGCCTAGAGGTCTTCAAAAGAAAAAAGAACACATGAAAATTGGAATGCAAAAGTGGCCTGACAGCCAGAGTATAGCATAAGAGAGATCCATGGTAGATAAGAAGGCATTGGAAATCCACTTACATGAATGCTACAAGAAATACAAATTGAAAAGAAACACTAAGAAGAAGCGGCAATACTACATAGACAACTTCAACTCAAAATTTTGAGCAAGAAGAAAATCCCAAAGGAGGCCAGAATTGTGAAGCTACGAAAAAGCCCCAACCTTGAGGCTCTAATACCAGTTGATATGGGCAAAAAACAACAATATGCAATCACTCACACACAAGAAGGGAAGCCTAATGGAAAGTATGCAAGTAACAAAGGAGATTATTGCAATCTACACATATCTAAACTCTATATTGTATTAGCCATTTATAGAAATACAAAATTGGTCAAGAGTGATCATTGTTACCCCCCAAGTTAGGAGTAACTAAGTAGATGATGTCTCGAGGCCCACAGGTAGAAGACATGGAGTGTCAAGAGCCAGATGACCAACTGATCCCACATTTAGCAAACAAAGCCCCTCCTCTCCACCACACCACCATTCATCATCAGCAGCATAGTAGCGTCCACCACACCAACCTGACCCAAAAAGGACAACAGATCTTGCTTCATGAGGTAACAAGTCTAGTCTCATGGTAAGTGTCACTTTAATAATTGGAGCATTTGAGCATGTTGCAAAAGGTCCTTTCTTGATTATAGAACGTTTGCTTGGAAATTATACCTTCTACCTTATTTCACCTTGGTGGTTGACATATTTTCCTAGTAAGTGGGTCACCCTCGGGAAAAGGTTTGTTGTTGGGGGGTCTCCTTGAAGGGTCATCGTACCATTCTCGCTCGTATTTTCAACTTTCCAAACATCTTCCCTCCCTTTCCTCATCTTTTGAGTTTGTGGGTTCATTGACCCCAAGAAAGGTTTTTGCCTCATTTCATGGGAAGAAGGGGTTAAAGTCCTAGAGGTGTTGTAGCTGGAAAAAGTCAAAATCCATAACCAATACTTCTAAATGTTCACCCTAAGGTTCTGAGAGCAATGAAACGCTTCTCCATAAAAAAATCAAGGACCTTTTAAAAAAGAAAATAATTAATAAATGTCCCACTTGATGGGGAAACGCATTTGCGATGTCTTTTAATTTCTAGTGCATATGGCACTCAATGTGTTCCTAACTTCAAATGGCATTGTTGTGCTCTTTACTTTCCATTGCACATAGCACTCAATGTTTGGACCATAAAAAATAAGGCAAATAAAGGGCTTAGAAAATTGTTGCATTGCAAACGAAGAATGCAACACACCCTCCACAAAAGCACCCATAGATGAGACCATATGAGCCCTCGATATGTCAAGAATGCCATGCCCAAAAGTCCTACCCCCATTCACCTCATATTCACCAAATGGCCTGGAGAGGGTCTTCTTGGGAAACTTTCCTTGACATGGGGATTGGCCTACCCAATAGGGCACCATGACAACCCTCACATACTTAAATTTGGCAAATTTTATAATGTCTTTGAACAGTTGTTTAATTTGAAAAGGGGGGATTTAATGCACATTTTTGGGTGATTCTTTTATTAAATGTGGCTTACCTGGCATGATACATGTGACTTGTTATAATGTTCCCAAACAGATTTGCTAGGAACAATGAGGTTTTATGTGTTTTCTGGTTGTGGTATTTCGTCATACAGTTTGCTTGCAGAGTTTTTTGGGTTGTTTATGGTTTGTATTTATGCGTTTCTGCAGCCAATAGTTGCATAAAACAAATAGATAAGAAGATAATTAAACTTCAGCAAAAACCCATGAAGGACAATACAATAAAATAGCCACAAATCAGATCTGACCTTTACTTATTAAATAAGTCGTTCCATAGATGAAATATTCAGATCTGGAAATACATATATAAGATTGGTTCTATGGTTGTAGGTGTTTATTTTTCATTAAGCTAGGCTCAAGCATGAAGTTCATTCCAATTTTAGCATTTTACTTGAACCATAGACAATTGCAGTTACACCATAAACAATTTGCTGCAGTAACCAAGATCACCATGCACAAAGTACACAAGAAACACCATGCACAAGTACACACCATGTGAAGAAACACCATGCACAAGTACACAAGAAGTATCTTGGGAAACCCTTCTCGACAAGGGAAGAAAACCCAGCCAATCCTTTGCTATATTCTTCAAGAGAAAGACCTCCCACACCATAAACCTAGCACACAAAAGGGTGCTCACAAAACCTAGAAGGCTAGCGCCCAAGAGTGGTGTGCACTTCAGCCCTAGAACTTGTACTTGCTGAAATTTCCAAACCCACACTTGTGTTATGTTTTCTCAATGGGGAAATTATCTTTATTTATATTAGACTGGACATATCAAAAGTAGTGTCTATCAACACAACAGGGCCGACCTCAATAATTCACAATATAATTAATAATTACCATATTAATTATCTTTTACATCAATTATCTTTCACTTTATGGCGGGGCCGACTTGTACCCTTTACATCACAAATAGGGTTACAGGTAAGTCTGACTCTTGGACAATATAGCAAGGGATCTCATACACCCACTAGTGCTCAGCTACTAGGGGCACGTCCATATGTGCTCAACCACAGGGACGTCCAAGTCTCTATCTCATTGTGTCTCACAAGAGAATCATCAGAATACACACTCACTAGTGCTCAGCCACTAGGATCACGTTCACCTGTGCTCAGCCACAGGAACATCCTACTCAACAGATCTATGTCTCACTGCGTCTCACAGGAGAATCATCTGGAGTATCACATCATCTCAACTCTCTGCACAGAGGAGAACAACACATCGTTTCATCTCTGTCTCATAGAGAACGACACAGCCAACTCATGGACTTCCTCACCCCACACAGGGGCAAACACCGTTCTATCTCCGCCGTAGAGAGGAACCACACACCCAACTCATGGGCACACCCAACTCATGGCCTTCCTCACCCCACATAGAGGCACATGGCGTTCCATCTCCATCTAAGAGAGGAACAACTAACCCATATCATGGGCACACCCAACTCATGGGCTTCCTCACAGGCTGACTCACTCAGTCTGTGTCTTGGACGATTTCTCAGGCAGCTGTAATCATCAATAGTAGGTAGCTCCAAAAACAAGATAGAACAATGATATGCATCTCCTAAAATTCTCCAAACATCTCCTTAAGTCTGGATATCCAAATTGGCTCTGTTCCTTGACACTGTATGATCACCCTGGCTGGAAAGTGCACCCCACTGGCTATAGAAACCCAAGTAAATTCAGCCTCTTCAGAAATGGCCTCAAACCCTCTGTAAATGATGCCCAACTGTAGATTTGAGGATGGAAAACACATGAGAAGAGATCCCTTTGTTGTAGCAAGAAATTCAACCCTCCAACTGACTATATCACTGAGTGCCAATGCACCCTCCTTGAGGAATTTCGCCCATCTCTGAGAAATGATAAATCTGGAGGGATAAGAAACCCCCACAAGTGCCAAAAGAGGCGCTTTGATGATGGCAAAGAGCCTCCAATCAAGATCTGGCCCAAAACCATGCTTTACAAACCAAATCGAACTCTCCTTTGCTAACCGGTGTGCCCTCTCTGCAAAAACCCTCTAAGTTGCGCCCTCATTCACTAACTGAGGACTGGAATGGATCTGAACTGAGATATAAACTGAAGTAGAATGGCGAGGGAGGAATCTTTAACCTCCTTGGCCAAGCTTGGATCAGGAAAGGTGGAATCTTTCACCATCGAGCTGATCTCTAGGGTTTGTTCAGTCAAAACCGTCAAAACCCCCAAGTGCATGGGCTCTCTAGCAAGAAGCCAGACATCAAAATCATAATCAACATAATCAGATAATAGAGGCCCCTATCTCTCTTTTATCCTCCCTGTTCACCTTTTCCCTCCAAGTGACTTTTACTTTATTTTTATTATTCTTTAATGAAATCACTTTATTAATTAATTGACTTTTTTGCCTCTAAAAAGTGATTTATTCGTCCCTATGGCTTCTCCGGCCGCTGAAAGTCACTTCTCATCATCTAATCCTGTAGTGCTCTTCCTCCTGATTCCGATGAGCTATTACACTAAGAGGTTTCTCCAAGTATTATGCCCAAAATTACCTTCTTAGTGAAATTAATTAAAATATGACCCATAATAACTCAAAATTACGGAAATTGTCGGAATGCAACAGAACCAAAGCCAAGTTGTGCGGAATGGATCATGATGATGAAATATGATGAACGATGCAAGTCGGGCCCAATAAAACCACTCAATATCTCCTGAACTCGCTGTCACCCCCATTTGGCTACTCTGGTAGGAATAACACTATGTAATATAATAATGTCCTAAAATGGGGACATTACAGTCCTCCCTACTAGAATATTGCTTGTCCTCAAGCAATAACTGAATCAATCTATATGTGATACTAGGATCCCATATCCACCTGTGTGATCTCTAGTAAGCTCCCCTCAATATGTGGCCCCTCCAAGTGCTCATCACGCATGACACCCAAATGCTCCTGATGAGTAGAATGATCAAGTGCAATAGATCCTCGATCAACTCCCCATGCAACCGCTCTACTCGATACTCAACTCCATCAAACCCTGAACTACCAAGCACTCCAAACCCTGGATCCCATATCAAGATGTGAAATGCAATGCCCTGTGAAGTATAGTCCCGTGAGATATCAACATCGTTAGTCTCCTGCAAATAACACACGACCTCCACCTGAAATGAGTCTGACCTCCAAGACCATACCAAACCCAACACATCCTCCATTGATTGAACGTGCTTCTTCCATAGTAAGGTACTACCAGACCTCAACGAATCACCAACAAGTGACATGCTCAATGGAAAATCAAAGTGATTTTCCCTTGCAAAGATCCACTCGCCTCCATCAGTCAATGAAATGTCCAGCCCTGTAATCCCAGGGTCCCATGCTAATCTCTAAAAAGGACCATCACGCTGACGATGCACTACTCTGAGCATGATTGTCTGCCCAACGTATACATATTGGATCCCCCACTCCTAGATCCTCATGCTAAAATACCTATGATAATTAGGCCTGCTATGAAGAAGCTAAACCTGTAAAGGTATCCCTGTGGAACCAAAATCTACCCATCCATCGCCATACTCGATCACGAGTATCAACAGCTAGAACTTGTCTCGCCACATAGAACAAATCCCAGCAAGCCCTCTCAAAATAATCCAAGAGTGAAGTATGTTGCTCTCTAGCGCAACCCGGACCATCATAAGATGAAGCAAACTACTGACCAAATGGACTCCCGGATCCCTTGGAAAATTTGGAAGTTCATCACTTCTAATCCCCACTAATTGTTGATGTACTAGACTGATAACTGTCGGAAGCCCTCCATCCTCATCCCAATGAGAATCTGAATCTGTATCAACCTTTCAAATATCCTTTGTCCCATGGCCTAAGATACTTTCCATCACGCCCAGACCTCAATTGTCTGTCTCTAACAATCCTCCCCTATCCTGATGTATGTAATAAAGTCACTCTTGTAAGGAGGTCTCTGCCTATCGACTCTCCATGTCCCCTGGCACTATCTATCTCCCCATGTGTTGTTGTCAATCATGAAAATATCGGGAATGGATAACATAAATAGTTGCAATCGTCTTTAGGCTTGGAAAGTATCATATGCTTTGGTCAATCCCAAGAATTTGACCAAAAGCTCACCCACTAGTACCCATGGTGAATAATCACCTGTACTCATTACTAAACTCCAACCATCGAGTACAACAGTCGGTAACTCCACAATTTGTTGGTCAATCACTCTCCCTCCATCATCACTCATATAACTACTACTATTGTGAAGGTGATCTCCCATAACTATGTATTGCTGCAAGGGAGAGGAATCTCCATGCTCCACTAAGTACGTCTCCTCCCTATAGTCTGATGCGTCCCCCTAAATCCCACTGTACACCTCTGCATGCTCATGTGAACTATCTCTCATATGCCCCAATATAGTCATGCAAGCCCCTATATCTTCTTGCATCATCATGTGTCCAAGGTGTACTATCGGATCAACCTCTGCATGGATATCAGCCAATCCTGGAACACAAATGGAAGTGTCCTCATAACTACCCCTGGCTCTAGAATCCCCATGTGTATTCGTATGACCAACTGTCTCAGAACTACCCATGAATGGTGTTACCCGTGACACTCGGAGATCCTCTAGCGTCTCTTGGTCATATCTCTCCATAACCATCAGTGATCCTGGGTACTCCTAATGCTCCTCCATCAATTGGTGCTCCTCTGCCCAACCATCAACACCCTCTAGCAATGTAGCTAAAGGATATATCCGACTCTCTGTTGAGATAGATGTGGAGGATCCCTGACTAGTCTCCTTAAGGTGCTCCTCTAATCTGGACATTGATTCTTGAAGGGATGTTTGTGCGCCTTCCAAGAATCCTCATGTAATCACCAACTCATGAGTGAGTCGGTCCACCTCAATATCCTCCTCCTTCAGTGCGTTGTGATACATCTCGCCAACCTCCAATAGGTAATCTCTATCCATCAACAATTGTTGGTAGTCGACCCTCATCAAAGTCACTCTCTCCCTGAGTGTATGGAAGTCATCAATGGCAAGTCCCCCATCCGAACTATCATGTGCCATCGAGGCCCTCCAAAAATATCGTGCAACCAATGCATGTGTATCATCAATGCATCTAGTGGCTGCCATGATCTTGTCCTCACTAACTCTCAATTGTCATGTCAAGTGTCGTGACTCCTGATCACAATCCTGCTGAGGTGCTACCTCCTGCCTCTCACTGCTAGTGTCAATAATGGAATCCCCAACAACACACTCCTCAAAAGATAAGGCACTGAACTGCCCACTGTCCATTGTGCTACTGAGTCCTCTTGTATGCCACTGCACACCATCACCAACTGCGACCCGCATCTGAAACTCACGGTATCCTGTATGAGTAGTTGTATCCTCCTATACACTCACCCTACTAATATCATTTGCGCCTGGATCCCATACAGATGTGTCCAGACATGTGTTATAGTCATCTCGACCAATAAGGAGTGCATCCTCATCACCGTAGACTGATCCTGGAAGTAAGTAAAGTATCCCAACCAATTGTCAATCTACACAACCTGATCTATCAATGGACTCCCCAAAAGAGGTGACTCACTCTCCCCATACTGATAGGTATGTATATAATCATCTGTATCCAAGTCATGCCTCTCATCCCGGGTCTGCAAATTTACATGTCCCTTGTGTTCAAGTACTACACAAGGCTCCTCTACCATATTAGGAATGCCATTGATATCCTCATGTGTCGTGGCTAGCATAGGTGTCTGAGAAGATGAAAAATGTGTCAAGGTCATCATAGAAAGCTCATCATCCTCCATACACTAGAAGCCATGTCTACCCCCAAAGGTAGTCATCCCACTTCCTAATCTCATCATGTCTAGGTGCTAACACATATGAATCCTCACAAGTGTCACCACTATGATGAAATGTTGAGTCCTCAACACTGCCTAATAGGGAAGCTAAAGAACACGCACTATCATCCTGTCCATCCAATTGTCCATCAAATGCACAAGAGTCCTGAGACTGCTCTAATGATGTATCTAAGGCCTCATCTTCATACGTATCCTCCTCATCACTGTCATAGTGCACCTCAAGGTAACACACTCTCCCTTTACCCCTACATCTGTGATCTGGCTCCCAAGGCTCTTTGCAACTGTAGCAAAGTTCCCTGCTCCGAATGGGTGTAGGCTCAATCTGTGCTCCTGTCAATCCACTAATTTGTGGGGATGTATCCTCTTCCCCTTGTCTAGACCATGCTCTACTATTATGTATTTCTGATATCCACTCATATATGGCTTGATCCAATTTTACTCAAAGCTTTTCTTGGTTATCCATTCTCTTAGACTACTGAACAACGTGCTACTTGCTCATTCTGCAATCAAATATTTTCCCCTTATGGAAGACCCCTTAGGCTGGGAGGAATCTTCGCTCTGATACCATTGTAATGTTCCCAAACAAATTTGCTAGGAACATTGAGGTTTTATGTGTTTTCTGGTTGTGGTATTTCGTCAAACAGTTTGCTTGCAGAGTATTTTTGGGTTGTTTATAGTTTGATATTTTTGTGTTTTTGCAGCCAATATTTGCATATAACAAATAGATAAGAAGATAACTAAACTTCAGCAAAAACCCATGAAGGGCAATACAATAAAATAGCCACAAATCAGATCTGACCTTTATTTATTAAATAAGCCGCTCCATACATGAAATATTCAGATCTGGAAATACATATATCAGATTGGTTCTATGGTTGTAGGTAGCTCCAAAAACAAGATAGAACAATGATATGCAGCTCCTAAAATTCTCCAAACACCTCCTTAAGTCTGGATCTCCAAAATGGCTCTATTCCTTGACATTGTATGATCACCCTGGCTAGAAAGTGCGCCCCACTGGCTGTAGAAACCCAAGTAAATTCGACCTCTTCAAAAATCGCCTCAAACTCTCTGTAAAATGATGGCCAACTGTAGATCTGAGGATGGAAAACACATGAGAAGAGATCCCTTTGTTGTAGCAAGAGATTCAACCCTCCAACTGACTGTATTGCTAAGTGCCAATGCACCCTCCTTGAGGAATTTCGCCCAGCTCTGAGAAATGATAAATCTAGAGGGATAAGAAACCCCTACAAGTGCCAAAAGAGGTGCTCTGATGATGGCAAAGAGCCTTCAATTAAGATCTATCCCAAAACCAAGCTTTACAAACCAAATCGAACTCTCATTTGCTAACTGGTGCGCCCTCTCTACAGAAACCCTCTATGTTGCACCATATTTCACTAACTCATGACTGGAATGGATCTGAACTGAGATAGAAACTGAAGTAGAATGGTGAGGGAGGAATCTTTCACCTCCTTGGCTAAGCTTGGATCAAGAATCTTTCACCATCGAGTTGATCTATAGGGTTTGTTCAGTCAAAACCCTCAAAACCCCCAAGTGTATGGGCTCTCTAGCAAGAAGCCAAACATCAAAATGATAATCAACATAATCAGAAAATAGAGGCCCCTATCTCTCTTTGATCCCCCATTTTCACCTTTTCCCTCCAAGTGACTTTTACTTTATTTTTATTATTCTTTAATTAAATCACTTTCTTAATTAATTGGCCTTTTTGCTTCTAAAAAGTGATTTATTTGTCCCTATGGCTTCTTCGACCACTGAAAGTCACTTCTCATCATCTAATCTTGTAGTGCTCTTCCTCCCGATTCCGATGAGCTATTACACTAAGAGGTTTCTGTTAATGTTTAAGCCATTATTACAGTTGTTTGCATTTCATTAGATAACAATAGCATAATCCAAGATCACTGAGAAATACACAATCACAAGAGACACAGCATTTATCTTCGGAAACCCTCTAGGGGAAGAAAACCCAGCAAAACTTCCTTAATATAGATAGCCAATACAATGCCAAGAGATCTCTTAAACTAATACAGTAAGTCCTCTCCCAGATATGCGCCACTCTCTCTCTCCTTCTTCTCCAGCAGCAGATCCGAAACTTGTCTCTCAATGAGCAAGTGAGTTGTGTGTCTAAGTGAGGCACTGGCCTCTTTATTTATACAAGTCTGGCACATGTGAAGTGTCTCTTCATTGGCAGGGCCGACTTCTCAAACTGAGTGGGTAAACCCACCTTTATTATATTTCTGGGCCTCTTTAATATCTGTTGGGGCCGACTTCTTATTCTGCCTATTACAATTGTCTTTTGACCAATCCGCAAAAGGGGATTTGATCCTATTACAATAACCCACATGATCAATCCACAATGGGGATTGATCCGATGAATAATATATCAAATAATAATTAGAAAACTCTTTGCAGTTACATTATTTCAACACTCCCCCTTAACAAGAAGGGTATTCTTCAGCAGCATCATGCGAGAGCGAGAGGACAACATCATCAACAACATCAAGTGGGTGAGAGGACAGCATCATCAATATCATCTCGGAACACTGACTGGCATATCTATAAATTATCGAAAGTTTTCTTCATCGACAGCATCATCATTCTCAAGGAATGCCATCATCATCTACATCAATATGTATTAGTATAAAAATTGACACATCATCATCATCACAGCAAAAGGCTGGCTCATCATAATACAAGACTGGCTTTACGTCACAGCTGTCAAGCTGGAAGCTCAGTACTTGTCTCATCTAAATGTCTTGCTTTACGTCACAACACTCAGGCTGGAAGCAAGATACTAGACTGGTTTTACGTCACAGCTATCAAGCTGGAAGCACAGTACTAGTCTCATCTCATCGTCTTGCTATACATCACAGCACTCAAGCTGGAAGCAAGATACTCGTCTTGCTTTACATCACAACCATCCAGTCGAATGCAGGATACTAGACTGGCTTTACGTCACAGTTATCCAGCCGAAAGCTCAGTGCTAGTCTCATCATATCATCTTGCTTTACGTCTGACAACTAGGTCAGAAGAAAGGAACATCTCATCTTGCTTTACGTCTGACAACTAGATCAGAAGCAAGGAAGACAACAACTACTCCCCCTTTCGAGGAAGGTCCTTTCGGACTATGCCAAGCTTATCTCAGAAGTACTCAAACTTCACACGAGATAGGGGCTTAGTCAACACGTCAGCAACCTATTCATCCGTGCTAATGTACTGGAGCTTCAAGGCTCCTCTCTGTACCATGTCACAGATGTGATGATAATGGAGCTCTATGTGCTTCGACCTGTCGTGGAATACAGGATTCTCTGTCATTTTTATGTAGCTCTGGTTGTCACATAGAATCAAGGTTGCTCTCATCTCTAAGTCAAATAGGCCGGTCAGCAACTTTCGAAGCCATATAGTTTCGCAGTTGGCAGAACATGCAACAATGTATTCTGCTTCTGCTGTGCTGAGAGCAATACTAGATTGCTTCCTACTCTGCCACGGGATCATAGTTGATCCCAAACTGAAACAGCATCCTGAAGTGTTTTTCCTGTCAGAAACACTTCCTGCCCAATCTGCATCAGTATATCCACTCAATGTGAAATCATGATCTCCATCATAGCTAAGACCATAATCTATTGTACCTTTAAGGTACCTCATCACATGTTTTGCATCCACTAGGTGAAAACATCTGGGTTCTACCAGAAACTGACTCAAGGTGTTCACGGCAAAACAAATGTCTAGTCTAGTGTTCGTCGGGTACATCAGCGATCCAATAATCTGTCTATACAGTGTGGCATCAATCAATTCTGACGAAATATCGACTAGCAGCTTCAGCTTCGCTTCCATGGGTGTATTCATGGGCTTGCATTCCAACATGTCGAATATCTT
>ML826596.1:61449-73455 GCA_009831015.1 Picea engelmannii
CGTCTCAGAGAAAACGACACACCCAACTCATGGGCTTCCCCACATAGGGGCACACAACATTCCATCTCCGTCTCAGAGAGGAACCACACACCCAGCTCATGGCCTTCCTCACCCCACACAAGGCACACAACGTTCCATCTCCATCTCAAAGAGGAACCACACACCCAACTCATGGACTTCCTCACCCCACACAAGGGCACACAACGTTCCTTCTTCATCTAAGAGAGGAACCACACACTCAACTCATGGGCTTTCTCTCAGGCCGGCTCACTCAGTTTGTGTTCTAGAGGATGTCTCACGCAGTTGTAATCATCAACACCTTGTAGCCTTTGTCCTCTAAGGCTTAAATAGAGACAAGGTTCCTTCTCATCCCCGATACAAACAATAGATCACTCAAATGAAGTAGGATACCTGAGTCTAATTGAATGGAAGTGGTTCCAGTTCCCTTCACAATGTATCTAGCATTGTCACCAAGTACAACATGTAACTGAGAACCCTGCTCTACTAGTTCAGTGAGATGCTCTTTATATCCAGTCATATGTCTGGAAGCACCACTGTCAATCAACCAGATATTATTGCTAGTAGGAATTTTACCTGAGAGGGTTGAGATGAAGAAGAACTCCTCAGCAGGATCAAATCTAGTGTGAGGTGAATCTTCATCGACATTGGCAGTGGTTGCATATCTCCTTCCTTTCTTCCATACAGGACAATCTATGGCATAGTGACCATATTTATCACATCTGTAACACTGAACTTTTGACATGTCTTTCTCCTTGTGTTCATGGGCCTAATGTGGCTTTCGTTTCCTCTGAAATCTTTTTGTACCTTTTCCTCTTCCTCTTCCTTTTCCTTTCCTTGCATCAGAGGCAAGAGCATGACTTTCATCATGATGGGAAATATGTGCACCCCTCACTGTAAATCTTGTCTCCTCCTGAGTACAATCTTCCCATAAGCAATCAAACTTAGGCAATTTGGATCGCCCACTGATACTCTAAATGAATGGCTCCCAATGACTTGGAAGACCATTGAGAGTTAGCATTACCAGCTCTTTGTCTGAGATGATCTGCCTAACTGATCTCTAACCTCAACAATTTTCATGAAGGTCGCCATTGTATCTGTCTTGGTCATTTTGATATTTTGAAGTCGGTGTTTCAAGGCAATGGCTATGTTGGTGTTCTTACTTTCAAACAACTCATCTATTTGGTTATCTTCATTGGGGAGATGTGTGGAATAAGATGATCTTTCACAGAGTAAATAATTATCTTTCTAGCCTTGGCGTCATTTTTCTTCCACTGAGTTTTCTCTGACGCATCTGTTGGTTCTGCTACAAATTCCTCCACAAATTGCTCTAGAGTGATGAGTAATCTTGATTTCTAGGAGTTGAAGTTAGAGGCTCCATCAAACCTATCTTCCACAAGAACGTTGCCCACCATGATTGCATAAACCCTAGAAACCCTAGGGATGAAATTTTCCAAAAAATCCAAACTCTTTCAATTTGCAATCTAAAAGTTGCAGGTGATGCGTTGGACTAGGGTGCACCTGTCTGTGAAGAAAGTAGGCCCAATGACCAAGGGAAAGTGCTAAAACTAGCTTGACAGGAAAAGGGGGGGTCGTTGCAGTTACAAGTGAAGTTGCAGTTGCAGCAAGAAGGTGACGGCTAGCATAAAAGGTGTTACTTGTGCAATGGCTTCTTCAGGAACACTGCTCTGAAACCATGTTGAATTTTTATGCTTGTTCAATTTGTTGACTTTCTTTTCCTTTACAATAGCATAAGCATCATTAAGCATAAACCATAGCCATAAATTGCATCATACATATATCCAAGATCACAAGAAGATAACCATGCACAAGATACACAAGATATATCATGGGAAACCCTTCTTCTCAAGGGAGAAAAACCCAATAGCAACCTTTCACTAGATAATAATTTGTCCAAGAGAAAATACCATATCCAAAGAAGAAGTGCGCTACAACTCCAAGAGACCAGCGCTATACAAGAGAGAAAGATAGTCCAAGTGAGCGCCACCCAAGAGAGAGAAAATGATCCAAGTGATATGAACAAAATGAGAGATAGTTCTCTCTATTTATACAAGTCCAATGTGAACTTATCCTGTCCAAAAGGTGTCTCTTCATCCAGGCTGACTTTCGCTGTTTAGGTCTTCTACACAAGACGTTGGGCTTCTTCTTTTCTTTGGGCATCATAGTGAAAGGTTGCATCAATATGTCACACATGGCTGCACCCAGTGTGGACATCCTCATCTCTTCTAGGTTCTACGACCCACTAGAACAAGTCATCATCATCGTCAAGGGTTGATCCCTCATGACATGTCCACTTGGTCAACTCCCAAGAGATATGTCTACATGGTCTTCTCCCATGGGACGTTGGGTGCCACCCCAGGACAACTTGCCACTCCTCTGACAAGTGTCATGCTCAACTTCGTCTCAGAGGAGCGTTCTCCAAGTCGACCCGGCCCAATATGGGGAGAAGATCAGGGGCGTCCCCACAGAACAACCCAGCCCATCCACTTGGGGAAAAGACCTGTCTCAGGTCAACCCAGCCCAGCACAACTGAGGAGAAGACCCGTCTCAAGTCGACCCGGCTCAATCCATCGGGGAGAAGACAGGGAGAAGGCACAAGTCAACCCAACCCACTGCTCTGGGGAGAAGACCTGAAGAATGTCTTACGAAGTTGCAATCATCAACAATTCTCTCTAGTCTAGCTACTCTCTCTTTAAGAAAGAGTGATCATTGTACCAGTTGTGGACTTGTTGATTGTGGCACAATCAACCCTTTGACAAGCCTATAATAAAGTTTTGTGTTTGTTTTCCAAACCTTCCTTCTTGTTGGTATTTGTTTAATTCTTGCAATTATATTAGTAGCTTCTTACCGTTTATTGTAATTTTAATCAATCCTATAGGTGGTATTTTTCCTTCTTTCTTCTATCTTTCTTGTGCTAACCCTACAGGATCCCTCCAAGCAAACAAAACTTCTCCCACATCTTGGGCAATTTTAACACACTGTCCAAGACATATCAACCACTGTTTTTTGTCACTTTTTGGAGAAAATCAGACTTTAAGACAGCAACAAAGTACCCTAGGGACTCCCTCGTGAGGCTGGCAAGCACCAGCCCAAATGGAGAGGGGTCTAGCCCGTGACAATTTGGGGATTTTTTCCTCTAAATAGCCACTTTTTCATTGTTGTTTTTCATCGTATATCAGCTCAATTGGAGGGTGAAAAAGTGTGCTAACACAGCAGTATAGATTAGTAGTCAAGCAATGTGTGCATGGTGCCTTAAAGTAGAAGCAGTCAAGGTGTGGAGATGGCAGGGCATTGGAGATGATCTTGGTCGGTTGCATGGAAAGTTTGGGACTTAGATGTATTTTTGAAGTGAACGGATGGACTCAGCCTTATATCGCAGCTAAGGTGCTATGCAGGTTTGTGGAGCTACGGACGGCGACGGAGGGGAGTTCATGGGGAGAGTTGGTGGCTTGGACAAGTGAAAGTCCAGGAAAATAGACTTAAACCATGGGTGCAACAAAGAAACTCGTTGGAAATGTATGGTTGGTTTTGAGTTCTTGCACTTCCTAAGTGTTGCGGTGAGTTCAATTGTAATCCGTTTCCGTTGTGAAAACCAGCAGACTTGATGAGCCACAAAATTATCATCTTTTGACACCCTCTTTTCATTATTATTAAACCCTTTTCATTTACTCATAATCTTATATTAGCCCATTTTAATGCCCATATGCGGTATTTAGGCTCAAGATGTTTTCCAATTGCATTTCTTAATATTTCATTAGATTTCTGATTAACATTAGGGGAAGTAGCATGTTTTGTATTTACTTTTGAAGTAACAGTTCATGTGTGGACAAGTTGTTACAGAGTCTTGCTTTAGAGGTTCACATATTCTTCAAATCAAGGGCATTGCACATCCATTGCCACAAATTTAAAGTCATTAATAGCTGATACAATTGCGGGGTTCCCATATTTTCAAATCAGCCTACTACGGAATCAGGCATGTAGCAGCCTGCTACAGAATCATGCCTGTAGCAGCTTAGAACTGCCTAAATATATATGTGTGTGATTTTGAATACGCTGACCATGTTTATAAAGTGCAAGTATTCCAGGTTCCCTTAAGACATATGAAGAATTGCAAGTGCACTGAGAGTATTTTAAGAAGATATATCAGCAAACAGGGAACCTAAAAAAAGAGATTATCAGGTTTAAACCCTAGGAAACCCTACATAAAAATATTCTCCAAAAAATACTAGTTCCATAGTTTGCAAAGAAGCCTTAAGTTTTAAGTGATGCCACTAGCCAAAAATCTTTTAGGTCAGTGAGATTCACACCTGCTCATATACCATGATGAGATTCACGAGAAAGAATCAAACAAAATCACCACCAAATCCTAATTCTGCAATAAGAGAAAAATATACCAGGACTAGGGCAGGGATATATTTGAAAATAGATTAGCCAAAGAGAGCGCAGCCCTAGGAGACAGAAAAACAGCCAAGAAAAAGAGTGGACTAAAGAGAGAAATAAACCCAAGCACAATAGAGCGCAACACTTGATAGGTGCCCTTAGGAAAAAATGAACACACTTTATTAAGAATGAAAGTTATCACATGATGATCAATTACAAATGAGAGTTTTGTATCTTTACACATCTTAAGAGTAGGGTGCTTTCCCCAAGAGGGGTATGAGCCTACATGTACATGGTTGGCCTTAGCCCACACTAGAAATACAATAATGATTACAATTTATAAGGTCAGTCGTGGCCGGAAGTGAAGCTTACACCATTTTCAACAATATAAAGCAATTAAAAAAGTCAATGAGAAAAACAAGGTGTGATTTGTCACCCTCTAGAGCTTGAAAGGAATGCAAAATGAATATGTTTGAGAATCATGTTTTTACCCTTCATATTTTGAAAACCTTTCTGCACCCACAATTTCAATAGCCTCATTTTCTTGCATGGCAGGCAAAAACAGCATGCCCGCAATCAACTCAGGGTTAATCATAAACCTAATTTCTTCCTGCACATAAGAATAAGCATGAGAAGGGACACCTAAAAACAACACTGCCACAATTAACTCAAAAATCAATCATGATTCTAATTTTCTCAATTTCTTATGCAAATAACTGTGACCATACAAGAAAGATTTTAACGGATATCTGAACTTAAAAAAGAGGGCACAGCCCTAGGAGAGAGAAAAATAGCCACGAGAAAGAGTGCACTAAAGAGAGAAATAAACCCAAGCACAAGAGAGCGCAACACTTGATAGGTGCCCTTAGGCAAAAGTTAAAACACTTTATTAAGAATGAAAGATATCACATGATGACTACGTACAAATGAGAGATCTGTATTTTTACACATCTTAAGGGTCAGGCGCTTTCCCCAAGAGGGGTATGAACCTACATGTACATGGTTGGCCTTAGCCAACACTAGAAATGCAATAATGATTACAATTTTTAAGGTCAATCGTGGCCGAAAGTGAAGCTTACACCATTTTCAATAATATAAAGCATCTTAAAAATTAGTGAGAAAAACAAGGCAAGATTTGTCACCCTCTAGAGCTTGAAAGGAATGCAAAATGAATATGTTTGGAAATCATGTTTTGACCCTTCATATTTTGAAAACCTTTCTGCACCCACAATTCCAATAGCCTCATGATCTTGCATGTCAAGCAAAAACAGCATGCCCACAATCAACTCAGGGTTAATCATAAACCCAATTTCTAGCTGCAAATAAGGATGAGCATGAGAAGAGACAGCTAAAAACAACACTGCCACAATTAACTCAAAAATCAATCATGATTCTAATTTTCTCAATTTATTCTGCAAATAACTATGGCCATACAAGAAAGATTTGAACGAATATTTGAACTTAGTCTGGTTTTTTAAAATTGCAAAATCACAGGAAAATAATGTTAACACAGAAATAGGAGGAAAATTAGGCTGGAAAGTGAAACGAATGCCAAATTGTTTATTCATTTGTCCCACTACCTTCATAACACAGAGGAAAATACTATTCAAACAGAATGAAGATATATGGTTATGCTGGAAAATAAGAACCGCAGTGCCCTGTTTCTTCCTCTGTTCCAGTAGGCTTCAGAGAACCCTGCTATTAGTCGATCATTATTTAAATATCCATATAAAATGGCAATGATAAGCAGCTGCAGTTCTATGCAAAATAAATATTTTCAGATATGTAGTTTATAACACCAAAATTAATACAAGATCAATAAGATAAAGCTTCATATTTTCTGCCTAGAAGGCAAAGAATATTGAGATTCGCACATAACAGTAAAGATGATCAGTATTAGAGGTCATCTTGAACATTATTAATTCAAGATTAAGGGGTAATACCTGGCTGCAGAATTCAATGACTGTATGCCTAGATCTTGAGATGGTGTGCTCCATGGCATGTATGCCAGATGCCTTCTTATAGAACCAAAGTCAAGAAGGATGGCAATAAAAATTTGCATTAGCTGTAGCGGAAAAAGACTAGAAGAGAAACTGGACTGCACACACATACCGTATTACCAACGAAGGACCATGTCACATGGTGGGTACATGGTGAATTGTCCAAAAGTATGAATTCGGTGTCAAGTTAGTCAGTGACTCAGTAACATATGCTCTGTGGATCCCTTCTTAATGCTAAGGTACATCACACTATCACCATGCCTGTATATGAAAGAATTTTGACACTTTATATGGATTGATAAATCATCATGATTTACAAGAAGGCAAATCATTGTTACTGTACACACGAGAGCTGTAAAAATGAAATGATAGTTGGGTTTATATATGAGAGAAAATGTCACCTGAAGAGAAGGTGACATTATTGACTTGCTTTGTACAATGAATGATTTGGAGATTCATATATAACATGATGATAAAGGTATAAATGTATATAATCTGAAAATTGGAGGATACTGAATAGCAACTAAGCTATTGTTGACACGATTAATTGGTTAAGTGAGGACAAAGTAGCTAATCAATTAGTGTCATCATCCTTGGACTCCTGCAAGAATGGGTGATCAATTAATGAGCATTTTTATCCAGCAAGATTAAAATATTTATCCATCAAACTTTGTCAAAACCATGGTCAGGTTTCAATCTATCATTGTCTGCTCAGGGATTAATTCTACAATGCAACAGGAGTTGGAGGGACCTATCATTGTATGATCAATCTCGTGTCCACTACAAGTAAACAGGATAAAGAATAACAACTAAGCTATTGTATAATTTCCAAGCTCCTAGCACAAGTGCTCACTCACTTATGTTAACTCCATGAGGACACAGTAAGATTTGTCACAATCTCTTCTCTCCTTATAAAGGAGTCTAATGAGTGAGTTTAGGAACCCCTTCTAAACTCAACATTAAATTAGAATATTTTATTCCTTCTTGTGAGTGTGACACCCCAATACAAGCCCACAAAACCCATCACCAAACCCATGAAACCCCAACTCAACTCCAAGGGACATTTCATTGAAATGAAAGTGTAATCTGGTGCCAACGAAAATTCCCACATGCCTGACACCATGGCTACTTATGGGAATACCTCCCGAAAATACAAAAACATCAACACTCCCTCTTAGCAAGGGAGGTATTCCATCCTCCATCATCCAAACGCATCTATGTCTCCCATACTGGGAGTAGCTTTGCCTCCTATACTGGATCTGCTACCATAGTTGCACTCCAATCCTCCTGATTGGTCGCTCCCTATGTCACAAAAACAAAAACTGTTGTGGCACAGTCCGTCCTGGGAAGACACACTACTCCTAGAAGTATCTCACTTCTGAGCTTCTTGCCTGGCTTCCTCAACCCATGATACCTTCTTGTTAGTCTTGGAAGATGCCTCTCTTCCACCTGAACCTGAGGGTAGATTCCCTCTGAATGGTTGACTCTCCCTCTGATCCCACTGACTCCCTTTGAAGTCCAACTCCCTCTGAATCTGTTGACTCCCTCTAAAGTCGGGCTCCCTCTGAGTCTGTACAACCTCCGAAGCCACTTGCTCCCTCTGAACCTGCATAACTCATGGAGTTATCTTCTCCCTGTTCTCTGTTAGTCTACTATTGTTGGCCATACCTCGCATAGGCTGGCCCTTTAACCTGTACATGTTGCTCTCTCTAACTCGAAGAACCACTATTGATCTCCCTTTGAAGCATGTTTGCAACCTCATCAACCTATGTTGTTGATGCCTGTTGCTTCCTTCCCTTTCCCTTCCAGTGTGGATATTGTGAAGCATAGTGACCACAATCATGACAAGAAAAACACCTGACCTTGCTAAGGTCCTTCTTCCTCCTAGGCTCTCGAGATGCCTCTCTCTCTCTCTAGAGAATCTCCTACTCTACCCTTCCGAGTACGAGCAGCTAGGGCTTGATTCTCATCATTGTTTCTCTTCTACTTGCCATTCCTAGACTCTAACTGAGCCTCCTCCTGGATACAACCAATCCATAGTCAATCAAATCCTAGCAAGTGCTCTCGTGCACAAATCCCCTATACAAATTGTTCCCAAGATCCGAGAAGACCTCTCAATGCTACATTCACCAACTCAGCATCGTCAGTTGTCTCACTAATGGCTGCAAGCTGATCACGGATCTGAGTGATCCTCATAAGGTAGCTAACGACTGTGTCCGAACTGGACATCTCAACAACTTAAAGGTGGTGCTTCAAATGCAATTTTCGGCCTGTATTCCCACTTTGGTACAAACCCACCAAAGCATCATACATCTCCTTGGCAAACGTCTTCTCAGAAATGTGAGGAATCAGGTGATCCTTCACGGATTCTAGCAAACACCTATTTGACCTTCACTTCCTTCTTCTTATGAGTTGCCAATTCCTGTGGATTAGTGGAACTTGGAACCACACCCTCAACATATTCTTTGAGGTCATTCTTCTCCAAAAGAAAGAGAACCTAGCCTTCAAAACCCGAAAATTTGTTTCCCCTTCCAACTTGTCGTCAATCTTCAAAGTGTTCACCATTGTGACCTACCCAGAACAAAAACAAAAAATCTGCTACAACAATTATGTTGTACCTCCAATCTGCAGTAGCAAATGTGTCCCAAGAGATGACTCCCTCTCTCTACTTTCAAAGCCTCAAATCTGATACCATGTCAATTTTTCATACAACTAATTTCAAGTCTGAAAATTACTTCCAAGTGAATCAAACAGTAAACCCTAGTTGTTATCACTGAACAATTTTACAGTGAAATTATTGACAGAAAATTACAATGATGGAAACAACAAGATCAGAGATAAATCATCCATGCACTTGAGACACAAAAATTTTTGTTCTGTAAATTTGTCAAATTCAGAAATTTTTGAGGGCAAAATCAGCCCTCCCAACTGTCACAATTTCACCAAAATTGAGGACAAACCTAGTCCTCTAAAAATCACAAAAATCAGCAAATTACCTGGGACAAAATTCCAATTTGCAAACCTGCTACATGTCACTTGTATGGCCTGCTGACGCCAGTCATACACCCTACTTGAGTTGTGTCTAAATACACAACTCAAATCTCATTTTGAAATCATATGTTTTTATCATTGAGCTAAGGCTCTCTAATGTGTTTGAAGCCTACGTACATTACATCTTTGGCATTCTCTTATTGTTGGCATATTTTCTCTTTTATGCGCATTTGCGCATCTCATGTGTAGCACATTCATCCTTAGGCATCTTTCTCTCTCTAGCGCAGTTTTAGTTCAGCCCTTGCACACTTCGTTAGTAACATTTTCTCTCTTTTTACTGCAGGTTTTTGGGTTGTTTTTGTTCCATTCAATCCCCTCCCTTTGTTTATGATCTCAACATTGGGGGTAATATATGCATTTTCCGAGCGGGCCAACAATCTTTTCATGTTGCAGCACAATTCTTTAGTAAAATTGTGATTTTTACCAAAAATCACGACTTTCAAAAATTTAGAGCAATCGTGACTTTTGTCTGACAAATTTTCATATGGCATGAGAACTCATAAGTTTTTCAAAAAAGTACAATTTATCATCAATTTTTGCAACACCAATCACTAGGAATTCTAATTTTGGAACTTACATTAAGTTATGTAATAAGGTCATGTTATAACCTTAAGTCATGATGCCTAGATAATTAATTAATTCATAAGTTAATAGTTCGTTATTGGGAGTTATGTAGCATACATCTAAAGCACATCTCCCTCATCAAAGTGATCCTTATGTAATAACTCTCATAACTTTCAGTAATATCATCAAATCATAATCTCTCTCTCATATCTACATATTGAGAATCCACATCTTTCTTTCTCCTATCTATATATTGAGTATCTGAGATTGTGCATGTGTTATTATGATAGAAAATTGCTTTCCGGAGAGACATTTAAAATGTCTAATGTCTATTTATGTAACTTTGTCTCCTATATGAGTTGACTTTGTCTTCTACCCACATTTACCATTTCAACTTTAGTGAACATATAATGTGAATCATTTTACATGTTACCTTCCATTTCTTTGGCCTTTCTTACATTTTCAAGTAGAGCTCTCAAGCAAGAACCCATATTATGTTGCATCAAGTCTCAAGGATGGGGAAATGAGTTTTTACTTTTAGTATAGTGGAAGGAAGAGAAAAGGAAAGGGGCGAGAAGCAAATCTCAAGGGGTAGACATATATATATAATTTGTTTGTGTTATATAGCTATGTTCCAAAAAATAACATTTTTCTTATATCTATCCATCCATCCATATCTATCTATCTATATTTGTGTGCAACGTGTTGCCAATGTTCATGGGTGTGTGTGCATATGTTTCTAACAATTGTGGGTGTAGGTGCAAGTCTAGGTACAAGCATGCCATTTTTGAAATCTAAGTTTGTTGAGGTGTGAGTGTGTCACGTGTGTATATATCAAATATGTAAACATTTAAATTCAAAACTAAGAAAATGTAAAATCAAAAAAGTTGTAAAAAGCATATGATTACTGATATCATTGATCAAATAACAAGATCATGGATCCCCATTCCAATGAGAGTCTTGACAAGAACATTTCAAAATTTAACATAATTAAAATAATTATTACATTATGTGATAGCACCAAAATGTTGGAGTTAAAAATTCAAAATTGAAATCATACAAAACAAGAATAGACTACTCAAAGTTAACCAATGCCAATGCTAGTGTCTTTTGCATCCTCTATATCCTCATTCAAGATGCTTTCCAAGCAATTATTGCTCTCAAGATCTAGATTATCTACAAGGTTCAGGATTGTATAAGTCATATTAATGTGGAATGAAATCCTCAATGATGGATATACCACTATAATTTAGTCTTGAATTTTAAGGAGGCATCACAAAGACACCAACCCCAAACAACTTAGAGTATCCAATCTAAACTCCTCATTAACACATCTAGCATCTATGAATTGTTCTAATTTGTTAGAAATAATTTTCTTGTACCTTAGGTCTTCCAATATATAGGAGTTGAATGATACTTTGAATGTCAATCAAGTTTTTTCCTTCTTTGATCACAATTGGCTTCTATTCGTTCAATGAATTAAACCATGAGTACTTTGATTCCTCATAGGGATCGAGGAACTGGCTACTAGTGACAATAACTGTAAAGAAAATATTTGTAGCTCAAGGGCATGCCTAGAATCAAGTGTCATCCAATCTATCGGATCCTTATGAACAAGCCTATCGTAGAATATTAGAAAGCCTCAATGGGTCAACTGTCACTCCACCCATGTAAAATTTAGGCAGCCTCACTCCTAATGATGGATGCATCCTCTCTTGTATCATGAACCTTCTTCATTGCAATCATAATGTTTTCATCACATCTCTGTCATAGGGAAGAGGCATATTCCTTGTTTCTTCAATCCATTTTGGACCAAGGACATAAGATGCCATATGAAGAGGCGTGTTCATGTTCAACATCCTATGCATATTTGATTCTAGACATGGATTCAAATTAGGATCTCTAGTATCTGATGGATTTAATCCCCTCAAAAATAGAGTCAATGTTTTGATATATTTATCCCTACCATATG